>OZ014524.1:73796927-74084427 GCA_963966055.1 Lathyrus aphaca | reverse complement strand
CCTTTGGCTTATTCCCCGATCGGATTGAATGGACAACAGGTGACCTCGGGTGAGGGGCACGAAGGGAAGGGTATAATCAGTCTGGCTTTCCAGTCTCACCCAAGAGTCCCCGAAAGGGCCACTAGTAAGTAAGACTCTATCTTATCTTCGATTACTATACTATTTTCTTAATTGATGTATGTAGTTTAATATAAGAATTACGGGAATGGAATTCAGGCTGAAAAGCGCGAGACACAGAGTCAGGGGTTTACAGAAAGTGGAATTGATAAAGAGAAGAGGTCGACTAGGGCGCCGGGCCAAAGAGACAAAGAACCACCAGCGGCTCCACCGAGTTTCCCCGGTAGCCTACCAGTGAGAACTACTAGGCGGGAAGGGATCTAGTCGAATTCAAGCAAAAGAATACATACGTCGAACCCATGCATGCTACAAGACAGCTTGTATTTCCGTCTGGTCCAATAGATGTAACTGGCACCTTTCAGGTCGAGTCTAAAGCCATCTCTAATGCCGGACGCTTCCTCTTTCTTTTTTTTGTGCTATTCCTCATCTTGAAATCCATGCTGAACACATGGAATTCGATGCTTTACTTCCTCATTCTAAGTCCATGTGGACCTCCGTCAGCCAGAAAAAGGTTCAGCACGACCCTGGTTCAGGTGGAAATACTTTCAAACTACGCATCCACTCACACTAGGACCGTCGACCGTCAAAGTGAAGAAAGCTTCTTTTCATCCTTGTTCTTTGTTTCGTGGTCAAAGTTCGGAGCTGCAGAAATCTTGCCTCCTGTTCATAGGGAAGATCTTTGTGTGCTGGTATCAGAAAGAAAATATCGAGCTTGAGAGCTCCCCTATTTGAATGCAAGGATCGATCCTAGGAGCTGGAAACCTTATTTCAGTGAGCTCTTCAGACAATGTTCTACAAGCAGCTAAAGCTGCCGCACTTTTTCCTTCTTCCTTTGCTACCGGGGATGTGCTCCTAAACCTGGACTAGACTTGCTATTATCAAATAAAAAAGGTCTCTGCCCTTAGCCTTTTATTTAAAGAAAGAAGACTGGTTGCCGACTACCAACTGCCATGAAGGGCCCTCTTCTGGTAGTTTTACCATGCTTTTTTCCATCCATTTCAGACTTTCAAATATGACACGAAAAAGTATATCTAAAAATCTGTAAGACTTTTTTTCTCTCCTAGATCTTAGTTATGTTATTATATAATAAAAAATATTCTTATCTCCTTCACATTCCTATTGGGATAAGTTTTATCGCTTCGCACCTTTAGAGCTAAAAAAGCTCCATACTTTGGACAGAGAGTGATTTCCGACTTTAGCACTCTTTTTGTGTGCCGGGGAAGGAGTAGGAGGTGGAATCATTAGTGAAGATATCCGCGCACAGTAAATCCGATCAATAGGTTGCAATCAGATAAAGGAAAAGTTACATATTTGAGGAAGAATACGAACGGGATTCCACTGCACATTCATAGGCTGGCTGTTAGGGAGGGTTGCGCTAGTGAAGAAGGCCTAGGGCATTCATTAAAAGAAGACAGTTAAGTTACTCAAGATAGTGAGTAAGGTTACGGAGCATTCCACTGAAGCAGTACGGCATCGGTTCTTGCGAATGACTCTGCTGTTGGAAGAAAGCTATAACTATAATTATAATAGTTGGGCTCGATCCCAGACTGAATAGCATTCAACGGAATAGAGGTTAGCGAAGAGGGAAGGGAAAAAATGTTAGGGGTAGAGGAGAGCGCAGGAAAGAGAGGAGGCCTATTCGCAGCCTTTTATCCGATACAATACGCACCTTACCTGAAGATCAAATCCCCCCTGGCGAACTATTCATATTAGATTCACCGGCTGGATTCAGGAAGCGTGAAAGCGGTCAGATGGAAGTTGTTCTTACTTTCGAACGGAGAAGCACCATCTCCACTCTCCGCGGGGGGAGCTTATGACGGAGCGTACCTATCGGTCGTACGTCAATCAGATAACGGAACGTGGCACCCGACAAAGCGTTCCCTATCAGCGGGTGCTCCAAGCCGTCAGAAGCTCTCACCTTCTTTTAGACAGAAGGGATGGTCGGTGGTTTTGATAGTGAATGACCGGGGATTTCGTTCACGCAGCCAAAATGGGGGGGAGGAAAGCTCATAGACAAAAAAGTTATAAGTTAGTATTACACCAAGAATTAATTGACAAGCGGATGAGTTTTCTATGTTGTCTTTTGGTGCGCTCATTCCTAATTTATTTGTACCGCCCAGAAGAGCACGAGAGAAAAGCGGATCCAATACCAAGACACCCAGAACTATCACTTCGAAAGATGAACCCCTCGATCGACTAAGATGAATTGGAACTGGCTACAGAGGAACCTCTCACTCCAAGACTTCTTTCTTTGTCTTTTGATTCCAAGGGCTGGATAAGATTCCAATTCAAGCGGGAGGTTGTAGTTGTAGACTCTAACTCTTTCCTTTTCTTATCTATCTTGTTTCAGCAGCAGCTCCAATAAGTTAAGATTCTTATTGAAAACTTTTTATGTGATGTGAACAAGCTGGCCAGAAAGTTAATCTTCAAAAGTATAAAATCTTTGTTGGCCCAAAGACTCCTAGATCCTTGGTGAGATAAATTCAAGAAGAGAGTGGCATCCACATAACTGATAACCGAGGAAAGTCTCTAGGTATCCCTTTGTTCCACTCAAAAGTTAGCAAGAGTACCTTCAACTACATCATTTAAAGAGTTCAAAAGAGGTTGCAAGGATGGAAGGAAAAATGCCTTAACCCCGCCCGCTGGGAGAGCTACTCTTATTCAGGCTGTGACTACTGGCCTTCCTTACTATGTTATGCAAACTACTTTACTGCCTGCTCATACTTGTACCCTGCTGGACAAAATCAATAGAAACTTTTTATTTATGGTCTACTGAATCCTACTAAAAAAGGGATGCACCTGGTGGGTTGGGACAAAGTTCCTTTAAGGGAGAGAGATGGAGGTCTTGGCATTAGAACTACTAGAGAGGCTAATAATGCTATTCTTGCTAAGGCAGGGCGGAAGGAAACTGCTTCTAGAGGGTAACCCCCTATGGTCCAAGGAAGGCTATAGGTAAGGGACTGCGGGTGCTGGGTGCTATGAAGAGACTGCTCTTGCTTTTTGGGCTTGTGAATGAGAATGCTTGCATAAATGGCAGCCATAGTTATACATGCGCTTTGGTTGGTTACCAGATTGAGACTATAGCTATAGTGAGTCAACTAGCCTCTTCGGGAGCCCTCAATCAGTTTTGAACACTGATTCGAAACTCTTTCAGCTACAATACCAGTCTTTTGTTTACTTCTGCAGGTGACCAACTTCCCTTCCTCTCTCCTTCTTGCTACAGGAGTTTAACAGTATTACAAGATAGGAACGAAGTAGCTCGACAACATAGTGGAGAAACTAGATGTAAGGGCACTCTCAAATCCCCGCCTATCCCGATCCCGCCGCTCTTTACCCACCCTGATGTAAAAGCTTGAAAACGAGTTGGCTTGAGGATGAGAATCGGTAGTTTTTCTGTTAAACTAGTGGTAGGAGTAGCTGCTGCTGCTTTCAAGAATTAGCCCAGACCCAACAAGGATAAAGCCAAAAGGCACTCTTTCGAGATCGAATGATAGCTGAAACAAAAGCGCATGCAAGCTCTTGAAATTAAACCCAAACAATGGGGAAGGGATAAGAGGGAAGACACTCATCTGCAAATTGGAGACCAAGGTTATTTCCAGGAGGCTCGGGTGAGAGGGGTGTGATGAATAGAGATTTCCCACCAGCAGCTTCTCCTATCACTTTACTTCTGCAGGCGCTGGATCTTAAGGGAAATGCCCGGATCCATATTATATAAGATAAGGATTTCGGGTAGTGAGAGAACCGAGCTGGGCCGAGCAAGTCCTCACTCGAAGAAGCAGACTGGCCTGGCCGGCTTAAAGGCAAGTTGAAGTCGAAAAGCCTTAGATGACTCTTTCGAGAAGGACTTCCCGGATTCGGAAGTAGCAGTCCCTCTATTCCAGTTGCAAAGAAAGGAGTAGCCTTTTGTTTTGAAAGGCAGGCTTGCTATACTAGATTGCTTGCGTCTATGATCGAACTTGAAACTAGCCCGAGAGGTAGAGCACAGCGTAAGGGAGAGAGTGAGGGTGGAACCTGTAATGTACCAACGAGGGAAATTGGAAACAGTACCTAAACCTCTCCTCAGATCGTGAGGGAAGTTCCGCTCCCGAACCATCCAGCGGCCAACAAAGCCCTGCTTTCCAAACCCCACCGATGGACCCGCCAGCTTCACAGCAAGCTCCTGCTCCAGCGGGCCCCTTAGGTGGTGCATCCTCCTCTTCCTCGTGGAGTGGCTCGTGGATAGATAAGTGGTTTTTTCCAGAGGAGGGGTCATCTTCGGACCCAAACCAGGAGGAGCCCCTTGCTACGAATCAACCAACTGAGGTCATGGGGCCGAAAGCTCCTAGTCCCTCATGGTTAAAAGAAAAGATTCTCCGAACTGACGCATGGGACTCACCCTTTACTCGGGAATGAAGAGGGGAAACATAGCATGTCACAAGAGCGAGGCGAGGTTTGGAACCCTACTGCGAGAGGGACGCCTCGCGAGCCGGGCTTCTAGAGATGAGGCCTTTTGGCGAAGCCAAGTCAATTTCGGGCCACCAAACCCTGCAACTGATGAGAAGGCCTATGGAGTAAAGGGAAGCGTGTACGTTGTCACACTCCCTACCTTCAAAAGGTGCCTAGAGGACAGGCCATAAGACGCAAGCGACGACCCGGGAGCGGATCCCCCACCGGCAGGGGGACAGGAGACGACCATCTCGAGGCACATCACGACCTACAGGCAAGACCGGCGAGACCTGGGAAGGCAACCCGATTGGGAGTCAGAGGATCCATAGTACCTGCAGCCCCGCGGACTTCATCATCATAATTTTTGAAAGCGGGGGGAAGGGATCTCCTTTCTGCAACGGAAAAAACGGAGGGAGCAGATTTTACTCGGCACAACCTAACGATGCATCCAATACCAATGATCTGTGCCTAGAATGCGTTGCTAGATCTCTGCTCTAGAAAGCTATCCAGGCAACAACAAAGGCGGTTTGCCCCGGAGCTTCCCTTTCATTACTTCTTTCACGACGAGGGAACCACGTCCGCATCAGTCGAAGTGGTGAAAAGGTAGGGCTGGGCAGCTGCTTTACCCGTTTTCAGGAATCTAATGTAACCTTCCGGTGAGGCCACCCCATCTATTATAAATTTTCCTATGATATGAAGGGTGGGGTGGGAAAGGAGAGAGGGAAAGCGGGCTCCTTTCGTTTGTTTCGGAGATGAGATTGCATTGGATAGGACAGCTTTTTAGTTCTTACCCTCTTTTTACTGCTTGGTTAGAGTACTTACCGGTAGTCCTTTTTATAGTCAAAGTGTTTTCATAAGTGGATCCATTTACAAAAGTAATAAGGGGCCAGCAAACGGCGAGATAGACAGAAAGAAAGCTTAGGATAGCAGAAGCAAATAGGCTTGTTGGTTCTAGGTAAATCAAAAGCTGGTTATAGAGCGATATAAGGTCTTCTCCTCCCATCGAAGTTATAAAGCCAGTTACTTGTCAAGTAAGTAAAATCCGTAAAATCTATCCTGTTCGTTTCAAGCCTAATGAAAGAGAAAGCAACCAAGGAAAGCCTCGCCTTATCTCACCTGTTAGAAGCGAAACTGGAAGGTTTCTTAAGGGAAGGAAGAAGGCACGCAAGAGTGTCTGCCTACTCTGCAACGAGACCTCAAAGGTGCCAGCTGCATCGTAACACAAGTCCTCCCACCAGGCCTGAATTCATTCGACGGTCTGAACTCTTGACTTGACAGCACTACTACCATCCATTGCTTGATGAGGAGTGAGGAGGGCGGTGTGAAGGGATTGCTAACGAAAAGGCTTTGAAGCCTGAAGAAGAAAGCATTGATTGGGGCTGAGCAGGCTGAACTGTGAATCATATGACTGAAGAAGGGCATATGGGATGGCTTTCCCTCACAATAATAGAGTCTATCCTCGAAGGCAACGAGGCTGCAGGCGTTTGGTCCAATTCTTGTTGGAGAATCATCACATAGCCTGGCTCCATGACCCCCAAAAGATCGTTCTGCAAAAACGAAAGAAAGCCATTAAGCTTCCCAATTTTATAGATGGTGAGGGGGTCCTCAATTTCCCCTACGATGTGTACAACCGCCGCACAATAGAAGGGGGAGCTTATGGCTTCCCACTGCTGTTCGGCTGGAATAGGTCGCCCCTCCAGAACAGGAGAAATTTATCTCCACGGAAGAGGAGGATTTGTGCCTGAGGTCCCAGCCCCCGTCGACTCCATAAGAATAGCTGTAGGTTGTATCTCTTGGCTTTGGCCAAGTCCACCCAGCATATAGCTTTTAGAGTCGGTAATAAAGGATACGACGTATTGTATTATATCCCATTATGTACCGAAATAGAGATCTGATTTAAACGACCAGGTACATCATCACATTTGACACCTAAGGAAGGTACAGCCCAACTATGAGGTACATCAGCAGGTGTTACAATAATACGTAGATGAGTTTTGGCTGGTACAACCACTCTATTGTCCACTTCTAATAAACGTGATTGACCCAATTCTAGATCATCTTCTGGAATCGTATAACTGTCAAAAGTGAGTGACTGTTCATCGGAACTGTTATAGTCTGAATACTCATAAGTCTGATACCATTGATGTCCAATAGCTTTGATAGTCATGGCTGGATCTACTACTACCTCGTCCATTGAGTATAACAGAGCAAATGATGGTATAGCAATGAACATCGGGATGATACTAGGAAATATGGTCCGAAGAATCTCGATAGTAGTTCCATGAACAATCCTTTGCGGGATTGGATTTTTTTGATAGTGGAAATGCCATAAAGCGCGAACCAAGATCCGTGATACGAAAACCAAAATAAGAATGAGGAAGAAAAGATATCGTGATGTAAGTCTATTATTCCTTGCATCATAGGTGTTGCTGCGTCTTGAAATCCTAATTGCCATGGTTCCGCTGCATCACAAGGAGCAATCGTGAGGAATAGCCATTCTAATTTCATTTGCTTTGGTTCATTTTTTAACTGCTCCCCCAACAAGAGGAAAGACTTGTTTGTTGTAAATCGCTGGTTGGGTTTACCAATCAAGAAAGACATGGGACTCTTTTTTCTTTGTCGTTGCTTGGCTGTAAACCAAGTGCTTTTCGATCTTAGCCGATCTCAGGTTGACCGTCTCTCCGGCCCCCTTTCGGTGCACTTATTGGAGAGCTCTTTGGGCCTGCCGCTTTCTCAATCGAAAATGGAAATCTGTCAAGCAAGATTAGCCTACTGAACGATTCTTTCTATCACTTACGTGATTTCTTCTCTTAGTAAATTTATAGAATAAGGGATTCAGGATTCAATTGAAAATGGTACTTTTTTTGATTGAATTCAACCAAACCAAGAACTTCTTCTCTTACATCAACTATCAACTTATATAATATAATAAGTAACTTCCTCCGGAAAAGCTATTATTCCATTCGAGGGACCTTTTTTACTTACTCCTAAAAAGTAAAATCGACACTTTTCTTTAGGTAATTTTTTCATAGATCGGATTTCCTTTCCTACGAGACATCGAAATGTGCCATTTTTCCTTGGTTGGTAAAATTGTCCTAAATGCTGATTTCCTTTCTAAAGGTGCAATCCATAGAAGCTTTAGCAAAGGGCTTGTCGAAGGACCATCTTTGGGCATTAAAACTTCCAAGGCGGATACGCCTATGCCTGGCTTCCTTCCTCCACTGAACACTATCTACCGTGGCGTGGGATAAAATTTTCTTATCTTCTTTCCTCGGTATTTACCGCTGTGCCCCTGCGCTATCAAGAAGAAGGAATACCCGGCAAAGTCCCTTCTACTCATAGCGGGTTATTTAACTCCTAAATTAAGGCAGTGAACTTGGTTTGCGCAAGAATAGGTTGAGAGCTTTAAGCTAAGATCAAGACGGGAACAGAACTGAAAGCAAGTAGACAGATAGGTTGTTTTCGACGAATCCCCTGCTTGAGAATCAGCTGTTCGCGTTTCTCTCGCGCTATAGCCGGGAGAAAAGAAAGACGAAGGGGGGGGATCCTGCATGTGCAAGCTGGAACCTACTACCGAACCTACGATAGAAACAAGAACGAGGGAAACAAGGAATTACAAGCAAATGCAAGAGGAAGAGGGGTTATACCGAGCTAAAAGCAAGGGATAACAAGGAAAGACAGGTTATAAGAGTTAAGGTTTTAATGCGTGCAATGTACCAACCTGAAGCTCCAATATCGTTCCCATTACGTGCTTCTCCTCCTCGTAAGACTAACGGGAAGCACTAATGCTCTCTTGTGACTGGCAAACACCAGCTTTCAGCCTTTGTTTGTAAGTTAAATATAGGCTTTTCATCCCTACAACTTCACTTCCTAAGCTCAGCAAGACTGTAAGAAGGTGTTAGCAAGGTAGTTCCAGGCGAAGCAAAGGAAGCAACAGGGTTAGAACAAGGAGATAACAGAGGAGTTATACCTAACTAAAAGCAAGGGATAACAAGCAACAAGCAACAATGGATTCAGTTTCTAACGCTAGGTAAAACCTCTTCGCTTTGCTCGAGCATCTTCAAACCTCCTAGATTTATTGTTTATAGTCTTCTCTCTCCCTTAGGCGGACTTTCGATTTTGAGTAAGTTCCTATGTCAGTCAGAAAGAGCGGCCCCACATTTCCTGATACGATAACGGCGGATCAGCGACATCAATAAGTAAAGGAGTCAGGGGCGAAACCTTTCATCTGACACTCTATCTATATCTATAGCTAGATCAATTCCTATTATTTCTCACCCGAAGGAACTCAACTACCTTTCGAGAAGACCGAGACGAGAATCACGAGCTACCTTCCCTTCTGCCCTTTGTCCCGAGAAGCACTTCGCTTGAGAGAAAGAGCAGTCAGACTACTAGGGGAATCAGAATATCTTGAGCCAAGAAACCGCGCGGAAGGCGGGAAAGATGACAATTCAGTTGGAATCCACAAAAGAAGACAGAAAAACATGAAGTCAGGGGGAAAGAGGGGAACCTAGGGAACGTAAACTTTGCCCCGGACTCGGGGGGTTGAGAGGTTTAGGCTTACTTTTCTTTGGCAGCGGGTTCAGTGAACTTAATTCTATAGTATACCGGCTAGTCTGGTGGTAGCATCGGATTACCGGTCACTAGCTTTTTAGCAGCGGTTAGCAGACGCAAGGTGAAGCTGCTCCTAGGCTCGCAGGCAAGGGCGGATGAGAACTAAATTGCCTTATCTTTTCTTTCCCGAGGTCTTTCTGCCCAAAGCAAGCTAGCTAGAAGCAGAAACTCCTATTTAAGGCCAGCTGTAAACAAAGCAAACAAAAGATTCGTGGTTGTACCAATCCCATCGGTCGTAGTTCATACTCTACCAGCTAACAGGAAGTAGAACGAGAACTCTTAAAGGCGCATCAGCGATATCAAGAAGGAAAGGAGCCCTTTAGCTTTTGGGGACATGTAAGACAGCCTAGCGGATCCTTTTTAATGTCCATCAAAGGGAAGACGATTTCCGACATTCACCCTCAAAAGGAGGCCGTCCATGCCTGTTGGTTGAAAGTTCCTTGCCTCTTGTGCCGTGCGTGAGCTGTGCCCGCTTTTCCCTCACAAAGCAAAGCATTTAACCGGCTTCCCTAAAGTCAAGTGAATTAATAGGCTAAACTCTCACATTTCTTTCTTCCGGCTTAGCCGAACTACTTACCTCGGGTCAGGAGAGTCAGAACTGATAGCCATTTCCATTTTTCATGGCACTTCATACCTGCAACAGAGTCAAAGCTGCGGTAATGCCCATTCTTGCAAAAGAAGAACTCTCCCTTTCTGGGTCTGCTTTGCTAATGCACTGATAGCTATGATTCTTCGATCTCGAAAGTGAAAAGATCAGGATTGGATGCTTACTTCGCTTCCTTTCCTTCCTTGCCGCTGGCTTTCCAAAACAGCCTAACAGGATTGGTTGGATGCTTTTCCTTGCTCCATCTACCATTCCTGACAATCCATCATATCTTTAGTAGTAGCCTAACCTAAGGCTCCATGATGGATCTTCTGCGCTAAGGCGGCTAGCATCTCATCCCATCTATCATCTACTTAAAGTTGCTACGTAGGGAGAATGGCTAAGGCAGAAAAGACATCCATGCATGCCACCCATAGTAATCTGACGGATAACATCCATCAGCCATCTATGAACAGAGTTTAATAACCTCTGATTCAGCCAGTTTCCTATGGCAAATATTCGTCTCTTCCCCGCTCCTTCAACCGACCCTGTCGTCCGAGGTAAGGACTCTGACAGGAGTAGGATCGTTGGGAATGACCTCCTTTTCAAATGAGGCCATATCCATTCGACTAAACAACTCGTTGTTTTCGTCGAAACAATACCTAACTCTTGGGTACCACAGTACACCTAATAATGAGGGTCTTTTACTTCCTTCTGTTACCTTTCGGTACCATGAATTAAGTTCAAAAGGCAAGGAACGTAGTAACTCGACAGTAAGGAGAGGACCGAAAAGTCCTCTTCGTACCTCTCCATTTGATTGACCTCACTGAAACCGGTTTAGCTAGTTTTATCAACACCCTGATGAGGTCCTTTATGTATGGACCCCAAAGGAGGGCACCCTCAGGTGTCAAACCTAAAGGAACTATCGGTTTACAAGACCGGTAGGCCAGGTTGGCTCTAGCATAAGGAGTCAACTCACAAAACATAAAGAAAGCTGCGAGACTCACAGAGTAGAGATGCCTGAGAGGTATCCGTAATCGCTGCAGCGACTAGGACATTGGCTTAACAGGCCAAACGCCTTAGGGCAACAAAATAAAAAACCTTCCAGACAAGGCCGAACCGGCCGGACCAACTGAGAGTCGGTCGATTCAACCTGCCATTTCCGGTTCACGAATGGTGCGTCTAAGAGATCCTGGATGGTTACGCCTGGAGATACTGCAACCATGTAGTACCACTTGACGCAGTTAAGCCATTGTCGGACCCACGACCTTACCTTAAGGTTGTGTACTCCGCGAACTCGCGACTACCATCGGTGACGATAACCTTGTCAGGATAGAGGCACAGGTCCTTTGGAGCCATTTCCCTGCGGAAAAAATTTACAAAGATTCCTGACTCTAACAAGTAAGCAAGTAAACTACCTTTAGTAATTTTAATTCCATTCTTCGAAATCCCCTTCTCTTCTCTTCTCTTAAGGCAGTCGAGGGAAGCGGTTTATGGGGTGGGCTGCTAAGGCCCGGGGAGCAAAATAGGGTCAAACATCGATAGGGATAAAGAGGTAAATGACTCTTCCTTTCCTCCCGATTGGCAATGATATATCTTTCTTCTGCCATTGCGAGACAAGACAGCTTCGTTCGGGCGATCTAACCAACTTAGGGAAGGTATGCCCTCTCTGCTTCTCCACTCGAACCATAACCTGAACTAGAAATGGAACTGGAACTTCAGCTGCCAAAGGAATGAAACAAATGCTCAACACATGCCTCCTATTGGAGAAGCTTCTTTCATTCATTTCCCTTACCAGCCGGGACATCTGCTCCTAAAATGGTAACTTCACTCTGCCCGCTCCGTTTGGTTCATCATGTGGACAATTCCTCCACAAAAAATATTCTTGTCTGGAAATGCATGCTTTTATGGAGGGGTTATTTCCCTCGTCGCTTACCCGCATTTCTCTTGGTATACCTACCAGTGTGCCTCCTAATTCCGTGAAGTCCTTGGAGCATGTGCTATTTTTTCAGGATCCTTGTCAAGAAAGAAGTCAGTCCCTTCTTATTTCTTTTATGTTAAATTACTCGAAGAGGGAGTCGATTCACGTACTTCACCATTTCCTGGGTCGTTATCGCCTTTCCCCGCCCGGTTCGGTTCTTTCTCTATTAAGAAAGTCCTGGTGTGTCATTGGTCTTTCGTTCGTAGTGGGCCTAAGTAACCTAAATAGTCAAGTGAAAGGGGCCCGCATACATGTTAAAAAATCTAAGCGCGAGCGAGCCCTCGTATCCTTCTTATCTCTGTTCTCTGTGAGTAGCATCTCGAGGTCCTTTGATGGGCATAAAGAAACCGTCTTGGTTTTTCAACCCTCTCTTTGATTCAATAGTATTAAATTTCTTATTTTTTCATATTTTATTATATTTATCTTTTAAATAAATTAAAAAGAAAAACTAAAAAAGTTATAATCTTTTGCCTCGGTTCCTTGACAAATCGGTTTAAAGGGTTTAATTTATTAAATATATATCTGATTCTCAATCTAACCGATCGGTCCGATCCGATTTTTATAACCTTGATTATATATGTCATGAGCATATTGTCCACGAACATCGAGAATGCTATTTATTTTATACTACTATTATATTATTTAATTTTTAAAACAATTTTGGTTACATTTATCTATTTAAATTATAAAAAAAAAGGCATGTAATAATAAGAAAAGAACTAGTTGCCTCTGCCGCAACTATTGTGCCCACTATCACGGCGTCCCATCCAAAAATAAAACTGCTTATTTACTTCTGTCATTATTCTAATAGTAATAGTATGTTTGGACGAAATATTTTAACGGAAAAATAATTTTTTAAACAATCTGAAATGATTTAATCAAAATTTATTATTTAAATAAAAAAAAATTAAATATATTTTTTGTCCCTATAAATATTTTAATTTCGATTTTTAGTTTCTATAAAATTATTTTTGAACGTTGTTTTAATCTTTCTACAAGGACTAAATTTGTATGCAAAAATAATTTTATAGGAACTAAAACTCGACGTTTTTTTATATGGACTAAAAACCAAAATTGAGATATTTATAGGGACTAAAAACTCATTTAACCCAATAAAAAATATAGAGAATTGTTAAAATGATGTAAATTTGTAGAGTATTTTGTTCATGTTAAATTTAAGGAATTTAAAATGACGCTAAAAAGTATAGAATTTCAAATTATTTCTTCACTATATATAATATGAATGTTAAATTGTTTATTATAAAATTTTCAAATTTTGCAAGATAGTCCTCATATTTTATGAAAAAAAAATATAATTTAATCCCCCAAATTTTCAAAAAATTATAAATAAGTCCCTAATAATGTTAAAGTTTTCAAATTGGTCCCTTAAATTTTCGAAATTTGATATTTAGTCTCTATTTTTCATATTTTAAATTTGTCCCAAAAGCTTTTAAAATTATGAAAATGACCCCAATTTTTTTACAATGAATAATTTTAATACTCTATCCAAACATAATAATTTAAAAATAAATGAATTTCAATTGAATCATTTGAATTGCTTAGAATTTTAAATTCCCTGAAAATTCTCAATTATCTCATCTAAACACATTGTGTGTTATGATGAAACATTTTTATGAGGGAAAATAAATTTTTGAAGGAATTTGAAATGACTTGATCAAAATCCATTGTTTGGATAAAAAATATGAAGAATTGTTAAAATTATATAAATTTATGAAGTATTTTATTCATGTTAAATTTAGGCAAAATACCCAAATTGATCCCTTAACTCTACCATTGGATCAAATTTGGTCCCTTAAGTTTAAAAAGTGTCAAAAAGGTCCCTTAATTGTTTAAATGGTTCCAAATTGGTCTTGTCCGTCAAGTGCCCCCAAACGGACGTTTATTTCTACGTATGTGGCATGATGACATGACATATTTCATCTTCTTCATTGTTAACGCCTTCTGGATTAGGGTTTTTGTTGTTAGAGTTTCTTCCCCAAATTGATTCATGACATATCTAGGATTTCTTCACCAAATCCAGCTTCAGCCATGAAATCAAATAGTTCTTTTCCAGCAATGAAGCAATAAAGCGCATATGTCTTCTTCGAAGCATGGGTCGAATGTCAACACCAGCACAGGTTGGAAACTGTTTTGTCACTGTGGGGATTTAGTTGTGCTTCGAATGACAGCAACAGTTAAGAACTATGGAAAATATTTATGGGGTTGTCCTAATTTTAAGGCATGTTTAATGTGAATGTCATGTTTATTCTTATTAAAACATTTGTTGCTGCAAAGATTTGATGTATAGAGATGAATTTTACAGGGATCAATGCATGCTAGTTATGGGTACTTTGGATGGTATTATGAAGATGTTGGAGACAAGAATGAGCATATGTTGATGGATAGAATAGAAAAGCTTTCAAACACAGTTGCGGAATGTCAAGTGATTATTGAAGAATATGGAAAACAAATAAGCAATGTGGAAACTGAATTGAAGAACCTACTGAAGTGGAAAAAATTGTGGAATTTGATTTTGTTCATGTGCCTCATTGTAGTTGTTATGAGAATGATTTAGGGAATCTGTTGTTTATGAAGTTGTTATCAATGTAATGAATAGACAAGTTATTGTTCCAAAGTTGTTATCAATTAAATGAAGAAATATGTTATCAATTTGTTGTTATGAAAATGTTTTAGGAGATTTGTGACATAAATATGTAATCAGAAATATGTTAACAATAATATGTGACAGAATACCATAATAGTTGATTGCTAGCCAAAATACACAAGTCATAGCTTGTCTTAACATAACAGAATACCATACATGTCATAGCTTGTCTTAACATAACATAATACCATACATGTCTTAACATAATATCATATGTCTTAGAAAAATACCATACATGTCTTAACATAATAACATACAATTGTAATTTCCCTACATGTATCTAAATTTTCTAATTCTTTGTTGTTCTCTTGATTGGTGTTGATCTCCTTGTAGTTGGCCCTACATCAGTCTTGGTTGCACTCATCCTTGTGGTTGGGCCTGGTGGAATAAAAGACTTAGTTTGCCTTCTGATTGACAACTTTTTGGGTCTTCCTTGAGTTTTCTAGGATGCTTGTGATTCTGCTGTAGAAGAGGATATCTTGGCCTTTCCTTTAGATTTCTGCTTTGATGCTTGTTGCCCTTGTGTTGCTTGTGTTCCTTGTGTTACTTGAGTTGCTTGTGTTTGTTGTGTTGATGTCTGCTAAGATACCTACTGAGAAGCCTGCTGAGATACCTACTGAGATGCCTGTTGAGATGCCTGCTGAGATGCTTGTTGAGAAGCCTGCTGAGATGCATGCTGAGATGCATGCTGAGATTGATTTGTGATATCCTTGCAAATCAGTTTATTATGACCTGGTTTTTTTCACCTGCTACACTTGACATTATAGAGATGTATGAAACAAAACCTTTGCTCAACTTGAGGTAGCAACTCATCCATGGCTGGTAGTAAACCCTATGCAAAACAAAGTATAACACAAGTAAAACAAAGTATAACACAAGTAAAAACAAGTATAACACAAGTAAAACAAAGTTATACCTTTTGTTGATCAAATATATAAGTGTATGTGAGACACTTTTCTCTCCCACCAAGATCATCAATTAGAAGCTCCAAGAACCATATCCAGCTGTGTTTATTTTCCACTTTCAACTACAATAAATGTTATTGGTAGCATTTTATCATTTGGATCTCTACCTATGGCTGACAAGATTTGACCTCCATATAACCCTTTTAAAAAAACAACCATCAAGACCAATGAAATGTCTACATAATTTAAAACTCTCTTTACAAGCTACCAAGCAAATGTATAGCCTCTTAAAATAGAGTCTTTGATCTGCAGTACCCTCTAGTACAGGTTGAACATTCAGTTTAATAGTAGAACCTGGGTTAGACCTCAAAAGTTCATGGCAGTAGTCATAGATCCTTGTATAGTCTCCAAGGAAAGAACCATCTACCATATCTCTAGCAGCAAATCTTGCTCTTATGGACTTTTGCTTACTGACACCTACATTCCACTTTTTCTGTGATTTTTCCTTTATGTCCCTAAGCTTCAATCTTGGGTTGATTTTCACATAATTTTGAAGCCTCTTGCTTAACCACTTGGTACTCATCATTTTGACATTGTACTTTCTACTACAACTATGCTTGTTTATGATCTTCCTTAGTTGCGAAGAATCCTCATTAGGTAACTTTGCACAGTAGGCTTCCCAATCACATCCTTCCTTGCATCTAACCCTCACCCTTACCTTGTTATTCTTATTGTACCTAAGATCCATGTCAGATTGCACTGCATATGATGTTATTGCTTCTTTGAAATCACATTTTGTTGTGAAATACATCCCAACCTCCCATTTGAAATTTGACATGCCTTTTTGTAATTTAAACATAGGATACTTTTTTCTCACAACATCACTACTTTCATCACTGTCACACCCACTTTATAAATCATCACTTTCATTATCACTAACAACTTGATCATCCTTTTTGTCCTCACACTTTTCTTTACCTTTTTTCCTCTTCCCCTATTGGCCATTCACATATTCTATCAAATCTCACTCCTCATCAAAATCATCATCATACTAATCTGATTCATCATCAAAACCCACTTCCATTGCACTGTCATAAGTGAAGTTTTCATCCTCACTATCATCAGAGTTAAGACCATCATTGACACCACCATCAGTCTCCTTCAAAGTCTCAGCTTTATTCCCCTCAACCTCCTTCAAAGCCTCACCTTTGTTCCCCTTAGTCTATTCAAAGACTCATTATTATTCCCCTCATTCTCATTCAAAGCATCACCTTCCATCATTGGAGTTGTCTCATTCAAAGCCTCACTATTATTCACCTCAGCATTAACTTCCTCAGGCATTGCAGCATGTACTTTTTCAGTATCATCCACTTCCATCACTTTTGCATCTACTTCATCAATTAGACCATCATAGTAATCAGGTTGTGACAATATGTGTTTAATGTATATGTCAACCCTAAGGTGCACCCTATAGAGATCAACAATCTCTAGGGCTCCTTTGTCATCAACCAAAGTGTTCATCCTAAATTGTGGACTCCTATAGTAAATATTCTCAATAGAGTTGTAACCTAATTCCTTAAAACATCCTAACAGTTCAAAATAACTTGATCTATCAACATTTATTCTCAAGTCAGCAATCTCACCCCCTTCGTAAACACTTATCTCGTCATCGACAAACTCACCACTGTGGTGGATCGTTAGATTCAAATACTCAGTCATTTTTACCAAACTCATATGTCCTATTAAGATTTGTACAAAAAAACCCAATTTCAGAAACTAATTGAAAAAACCCTAAAACCACAAAATCCCTAAATCATTAAACACTGTGAAATCGAATAACACGTACCTAGTTAAGTTTGATTTTCAACAATGATAACGATAATTTCTTCAGTATGTATGCGTTCCTTTGCTTTAAGTATCCATGGTTGCGCTAGGGTTCCTTTCTTTTTCTGCGTTTCGTTTTCTGAAATTTCCCTTTGTAAAATCACTTCCTTAAGTTATGCATATCCTACGTGGCAGATGATTCACCAAAGTGCATCACCACGTGTCCAAAAGAATTGACTTTGACTAACGGTAGGTAACGAAAGGACTAACGTGGAACCATTTAAACAATTAGGGGACCTTTTTGACACTTTTTAAACTTAAGGGACCAAATTGGACCCAGTGGTAGAGTTGAGAGACCAATTTGGGTATTTTGCCTTAAATTTAAGAAATTTAAAATAACACCAAAAAATAAAGAATCAAATTTATTTGTCACTCTATATAATATGAACGTTAAATTGTTTATTATTATTTTTTCAAATTTTGCAAGATGATCCTCATATTTTATGAAAATTTTAAATTCATCCCTAAAATTTTCAAAAAATTGCAAATAAGTCTCAAATAATTTTATAATTTTAATAATTGGTCCCTTCAAATTTTCAAAAATTACAAATTGGTCCATATATTTCATATTTTAACTTTGACCTAAAAGTTTTTAAAATTATGAAAATAACCCAAAAAAATTTACAATGAATCATTTTAATACTTCATCCAAACAATAAAATTTAAAAATGAATAAATTTCAATTGAATCATTTGAATTACTTATAATTTTAAATTCCCTAAAAAATCTCAATTACCTCATCCAAACACACTCTAAGAGTGTGTTTGGATGAAACATTTTAATGAGGAAACATAATTTTTTTTAAAGAAAATTCATTGTTTGGATAAAAATATGGAGAATTGTTAAAATGATATAAATTTATGAAGTATTTTATTCAAGTCAAATTTAAGGAATTTCAAATGACACCAAAAAGTAAAAAATTTGAAATTGCTCCATAATTTGAATGTTAAATTGGTTATTATTAATTTTTCAAAAATTTCCAAATGGTCCTTATATTTTATGAAAATTACAATTTTAGCCCAAATTTTTTCAAAACGTTACAAACAAGTCCCTAAATATTTTTTAAATTTTACAAATTGGTCACTTGAAATTTTTAAAATTTTCAAATTGGTCCCTTATTTCACATTTTAAATTCGACAAAAAAATTTTAAAATTTATGAAAATGACCCCTAAAATTTAACAATGAATCATTTTAATACTTTCATCTAAACAATTTTTTTTTAAATTGAATGAATTTCAATTGAATCATTTGAATTACTTTGAATTTAGAATTCCTTAAAAATTCTCAATTACCTCATCCAAACACACTCTAAATATAAACAAATAATCTAGCAAATTATGTTTGTGGTGTCATTGAGTTGTTTAGAAAATGGTTTTCTCATAATTTAATAAATTATTTTTTTATAAGGTAAATTAGTGGTTAAAATTTATCGAGAAGAGGTTCCTTGTGTCAAAGATCTCTCCACTTAAAATTTTGAAATTGAACTTTTGTTTATTAAGATGGATATAATATTGATGAAGACAAGAGCTTCCATCTATTGTAACCATCTTGGACTAAAGTTCATTCTCGTCAACATATAATTTCAAGAAACACAATCATACACTTTTTAAGAATTCACATTTACTACTAAACACTCCCTCTTATTCTAGTTGCAAAATCCAAAATCTCATGGTCATCGTGAGAGGAAAGCATTCACATTGTGTCAAATACTCACTTAAAGATCAATGACTCACTCAAACAAGTGAGAGAGATACCACACATTCACCCAAAGTGTTCCACCTCCATTTTTCTAAACAATGTGAAATTTAGAACTCACACTTCTTTCTCCACACAACTCACACTTGTTTCTCAACAATCTCCCCCCCCCCCCCCCTCAAGTGTGAGTCCATGTCAAAAAGACTTTTGATACAAGGAGTGGGTACCTTACACGAACCAAACTCTGATACCACTTATGGGTCATCAAGAGGGAGAAACATTCACATTAGTTAAACACTCACCTAAAGATCAAAGAATCATCCAAAAAAGTGAGAAAGTCGTCATATATTCACGCAAAACCTTAAGGTGATACGTATATGGGTCATCTTACTTATAAAGTTCTCAACCTCCACTTTTTTAAGCAATGTGATACTTAAAATTCACATTTGTTTCTCCATACAACTCACATTTATTTCTCAACACCACTAACGTCCCATCTTAAAAATTCTTTCAATTGTTATAATAGAATACATCACATAACACTTTATTAGAGCTATATAAGAGGGGGAAAAAAACACAATTTGGAATTATACATCAAAATTCTATCAAACTTAATAGCAAAATACAGCAAAAAAAAATACTATATCATCAAAATTTAGAGAATTACTATGAATGATATTTATTAAAGTAAAGATAAAATATATTTAATATATAATTTATTCTTAAATTTAAAGATTAAATTTTAATATTAGATAAATCACACATAGTGAAATTTCCCTTATGGTCATGAAATAAATATCACTTTTGGTAATCATGTATTTCATTCATAAATAACACCACCAACTAAATGGACAACACCATCGATATATCTGTTTCATTTTTCATGTATTCAATATAACTATTTTTGTCATGCAATTAATACATCTTTGTTTCATTTTTCGTATATTAAATATGATCTTAATGTCATGCGAGTTTTATGAAAATAAATATTATATACTATATACTAATACAAACTGACTCTAAATCTTTATCATTATTACGTTTCTTTATTATATATCTATAAAGATTTCATACTATATATCTTTTATATCCTTATTTCTCTATATTTTGTATTGACATACTTATATCATATTATATATTTATTAAGAAAATTGAGAAATACATAAATTTATAAATGATTATTTATCTTTTAAATGTTTATTTTATAAAATTATTTATTTTTTTGAATAATATTCAAATATATTTAAATAAAAAATTAAATTTTTTGAATATTATTTATGAATAAAATATTTTTAATAATTAAATATTGTTGTTTTTGTCATAGAGGAAGCTTTTGAGCATTTTGAGAAAGAATGTTCAAGTGAAAATTCATGCCAATTAAATTTATAGACAGCTTTAAAATATTGAAAAACTAAAAATGAAATTGAATATTATTTTAAAAAATAATTTTTTAAATGAGTTTGAAAATTATTTAAATAAATTAAATTTTAATATAAATTTTTATTTGATTATTCTTTTTTAAATTGTCTCAAAAGACATAAGTATGACAAAAAAGAAATAATATATACATGTAAGAAACCAATTGATATATATATATATATATATATATATATATATATATATATATATATATATATATATATATATATATATATATATATATATATATTGAATTAGATGAATATTATTTAAAATAAATATATAAAAAAATATTTATGAATATAAAATATATGTGTATAAATCACAATTATGTAATAAATATAAAATATGCGAGTATAAATGTAAATAACATTTATAATGTTTCGGTTGATAGCACTAGCAATCTTATAAATATATGACCACTTTCCAGGAACATTAAAAACATTGATTAAGGAATTTACTGGAGATCAATGTAAATTTCTTCTTCCTTTTATGAAAGTTTTGAGGTTTATATTTTAAAAAGTTGGAGTTTTATATTTTAAAAAGTTGGAGCAGTTTTACTTTAATAAGTGGTTTTTGCGGAATCTCTTTATATTTAAAAAATATTTTACTATAAATATATAAAATTTATAGATCCATTTCATTCATTTACTAAGATTAAGTTTACATATATTCTCTTATTGCCTTATTCGAGTAGAAATTTTTTAACAATTTAATTGATTAAATAGTAATGAATATGGAGGTTTGAACCGAAGATCATTAATCAATTTGAATGACTAAATAATAATGAATATTTGATGTATAAATATTATTTTAGTATAAATTAATTTCTTGGGTAAATAATATTGACTAAAATTAATCCACAATGAGACGTATAAACTTCTCTTACAAAAATCAAAGAAGCATATATTAATATTTGAGACTAGTTCTAAATCATCATGGTTTCTTGTATCCGTGTAACTTTTGGAATTATTTTTTCCAAGGTACTTTCCACCATGTGTGAAAAAGTTACATTTTTTTTATGAAATTCGAAGAACAAATTTTTTGCACACTCTTTAGCATAAATTATTGAAATAAATTTATTTTGTTGAAAATTTAATTTAGATATGCATCTTCATATAACTTCAAATTTTAAATCACGATATAAGTGATATGATTACATGATTATTTAATCGCATGTGGCATTTGCATTAGAATTTTAATGAGATATGGAGGACCAAATTTGCATGGTAATGTGTAACACCCTTTCTACCCCATCATAATTTAAGCAATTCAAATAAAATATCAGAGTACAACTCATGAAAAGGGCATCACATTACTTCTTAAATCAAAAATCATAAACATCTCATTTGAGTCCTGTCCCGTAGCACGGGTTAACAAAATCATGAAAAACACTTTAGATTCTTCTCAGTAAATATGCAACGGAAAACAATAAGTCATAAATTCCTCTTTAATAAAACAAAACTCATAATTGATCTCAAATATCACTTTATCAAGTACTTAAATAAAATCTAAGATCTTAAATCCAAATAAAACATAAACACTCAAGTGAAACTCATCCCGATGTTACTGGACACAGAGCAGGACTCCACTTCTAACTAACTTGACAACTCGCTACCTATGAGCTAAGCACTCACCTAGCTAACCTTGATTTTCTGCAGGATGACATGATAGACCATCACCAGAAGGCAGACATGGTGAGTAAATTCACATTCAATAAAAATAATATAGAAATGAGAATTTAGAAACAGAACAACAATATCAATATATCATCCCTAGCTCAATTATACATAACATCATTATCATTACATCATAATAACATTCATCATAACTCGTCTATACACAACATAAAATATGTCTCATCATTACACAAAATCAATGCAAATCATTCTATGTCATTTAGAATGATATGCAACCTCTTAATAATGCATATGGTATCGAAACATCCTCATGGATGGACACTGGGCCATCAAACCTCCCCTAAGGGAGCACATCATAACATCATATCACTCTAACCAGCACAATGAGATTGAAGCTACCAATGAACCGAAGTCCCCTCATAATTCAATGCCATGAATGCAAGACGCAATATACATACATCATCCTCAAAACATCCCAATATTGCATCCGCATTCATTATTAATCAATCATTCCTCATACTCATTCATACCATCATATACATACTCATGGAACATCATACTACTTACTCATTTAATATCAAACTCCTACCTCATGAAATCATACCTCATAATTCAAAGAAAATCAAATAATTCATCATATATCATTAATTACAAATTTTACTCATATAGCCTCCAAAACACATCATGTGACAACTCTACAACATCATAGCAATCTAGGACATATCACCTCAAAAACAATTTTCAGAAAAAAAGACTTTTTTCAAAGTTTCTCAGGGCTCGCTAACTCCCTGTTTGTGCTCGCTAAGCGAGTTGTTGCTAGCTAAGCGAGCTTCGTGATTCTGCAGAATTTTTCTGCAGTTTCCAGCCTTCTCTTTCTGCGATAAACTCAGTAAAAACTCACATTTGACAGCAGCATAGCAGAAAAACACCATCAACCTCAATATTCCTCTTTATAACATCATACACATCATTAAAAAAAACATCATAATTCACACAAAATCATTATCAACAAATCAATTCACCACAAAAATCCATACCCTAAAACCTATACCTCACAACCCCAATTCTATCCCCACATCAAAATACTGAAAGGAAAATACTCCCTATACCTTAGGTTCCTTAATTCCTTCGTTAAAATCTTCGCGAAACTTCAAGGCTCTTACCCTAGATTTTTCCTTCCTCAGAGCTTTTCTCCCTCTCTCCAAAAATGCGATCCTTTCCAAGTGATCGTTCACAAAACCCCCTTTACTCTTTTTGTCACTTCTGCCCCTAAGACCTCAATAAACCTTCTCCAAAATATCCTCACTAATTCTTAGCCAAAAGACCATAATACCCTTATCCTCCAATTCCTCTTATTTATTTAATTTAATCTCAAATAATAAACTAAACCCACAAAACTTAATATTTCTAATATTAATAATATATTAAGCCATTCCCAAACTCCACAAAATATCAAATAACATCATAAGCATCAAAATTCCAAGAAAACATATCAATTAAATTAAGATCAACTTTGGGGTGTTAAAACTCTCCCCCACTTAAGAATTTTCGTCCTCGAAAATGTACCTGAAGCAAACAGCATCACATACGACTCTTTCATATGATCCTCTTACTCCCAAGTCCAACTATCACCAATTGGTCCACCCCATAATACCTTCACTAAGGCAATCTCTTTACCTCTTAATCGCTTCATTTCTCTACCGTCTATTCGCACTGGTGAAACCTCCATAGTCAAATTATCTCTTACTCGAACGTCATCCATCTGAATCACATGTGATGAATCTGTAATATATTTCCTCAATTGGGACACATGAAACACATCATAGAAATTCACAAGTGATGGTGGTAATGCAATCTGATATGCCACCTCTCTGTTCCTCTAGGAAATCTGATATGGTCCAATGAAACGCGAAGTGAGCTTTCTGGATTTCAAAGCTCGCCCGACACCTGTCACTGGAGTAACCATAAAAAACACATGATCTCCCTCTTGAAATTCAAGTGCTTTCTTTCTCTAATCATGGTAACTCTTTTGACGACTTTGTGAAGTCTTCATTCTCTCTCAAATCATCTTAATCTTTTCTGTTGACTACTGTACAATCTCAGGTCCGAGCACAACACTCTCGCCTGACTCATAGTAACACAACGGAGTCCTACACCCTCTCATACAATGCTTCATATGAAGTCATACCAATGCTCGCATGAAAACTATTGTTATAAGTAAACTCAATCAATGGTAAATGACTATCCCACGCACCTCCATGATCTAACACACAATGCCTCAGTAAATCCTCTAAAGATTGGATAATATGTTCTGTCTGACCGTCCGTATGTGAATGATAAGCAGAACTCATCCTCAACTTGGTTCCTAAAGCATCTTGTAAACTCTTCCAAAATCTCGATTTAAATCGCGGATCTCTATCCGACACGATACTCGAAGGTATCCCATGCAACTTCACAATCTCTTCAATATACATCTTTGCTAGCTTCAACATGGAATGATTAATCTTCATCGGCAAGAAATGCACCAACTTAGTCAATTGGTCAACAATCACCCAAACGGAATCATTCCCCTTCACCGTCTTCGGAGACTCGTCACGAAATCCATAGAAATGCTATCCCATTTCCATTTTGGAATACTCAACGGTTGCATTATACCTAAAGGCTTTTGATGTTTAACCTTCGATTTCTGACAAACCAAACAAGCATATACAAACTTTGCAACATCTCTCTTCATGCCCGGCCACCAAAACAGTTTCTGCAAATCATGATACATTTTAGTTGCACCAGGGTGAATACTCAACCTACTTCGGTGTCCTTCTTCAAGAATGATTTTCTTCAACTATGGGATATCAGGAACACACACACGATCTCGAAATCTCATCATACCATTTTCATCAATTCAGAATTCTCCTACATTACCCTGGTTATTCAAAGTCATTTGATCAACCAATTTCAAGTATGATTGTTGTCCTAAACGGATCTCCTCCACAATATCATTCGTCAATTTCAGCATACCCGACTTCACACTTTCAGACGTAGTTTCACACAACAAACTCATGTCTCGGAATTACTCAACCATCTCAAGTTCTCTTACCATTAACATTAACATATGCAAAGTTTTCCTACTCAAAGCATCTGCAACCACATTAGCCTTACCAGGGTGGTAACTCAAATCTAAATCAAAGTCTTTCAACATCTCTAACCATCTTCTCTGCATCATGTTTAGTTCCTTCTGATCAAACATGTATTTCAAACTTTTATGATCGCTGAACACCTCAAACCTGATCCAAATAGATATTGTCTCCAAATCTTTAACACAAAAACCACGACTAATAACTTTAAGTCATGGGTAGGATATTTTATCTCATGAACACGTAGCTGTCTAGAAGCATAGGCAACTACTTGACCATTATGCATCAAAACACCACCAAGACCCATCTTCGAAGCATGACAATACACCACAAAAGATTCATTCAGATTCGACAAAATAAAAACTGGAGCAATAGTCAACCTCTTCTTCAACTCAACAAAACTCTTCTCGCAAGCAACATCCCATACATAAGCTGGACCCTTTCGAGACAACTACATCAGAAGCAATGCCAACTTAGAGAAACCCTCTATAAACTTGCGGTAATTACCTGCCAACCCAAGGAAACTTCTAATCTCCGTAGCAGACTTCAGAGTTTCCTAGTTCAACACGACATTAATCTTTGAAGGATCCACTGAAATACCACCACTAGAAATCACATGGCCAAGGAAACTCACTTCCTTCAACCATAACTCACACTTAGACAATTTAGCATAAAGCTTCTTCTCTCTTAACACCTATAATACAATCCTCAGATGTCTTTCATATTCTTCTTTCGACTTTGAATAAATCAGAATGTCATCAATAAAAACCATTACAAACTTATCCAAATACTCATGAAAAGTCCGGTTCATATACTCCATGAATACACCAGGTGCATTGGATACACCAAAAGGCATCACCGTATATTTATAGTGACCATATCTCGTCTGAAAAGTTGTCTTCGGAATATCATATGCTTTAACTCGAATATGATGATAACCCGACCTCAAATTAATCTTGCTAAAAACACAAGCTCCCATCAACTGATCCATCAAATCATCAATCCTCGAAAGTGGATATTTATTCTTGATAGTCACCTTATTCAATTGTCGATAATCGACGCACAACCTCATACTACCATCCTTCTTCTTAACCAACAACACAGGAGCACCCCACAGAGAAACACTTGGATGGAAAAATTTATTCTCAAGAAGCTCTTCAAGTTGTTTCTTCAACTCGCTCAATTCAGAAGCTGGCATCCTATAAGGAGCCATAGACACTGAACTAGTACCCGGTAATAAATCCACATCAAACTCTACTTCACGCTCCGGTGGTAAATCACTAATGTCGTCTGGAAACACATCAAGAAATTCTCGTACAACAGGTAACTCAACACCCACTTGTTTACGATCAACTTGTAATGCCGCAAACAATGCAAACATCTGGGTTTCATCTGCTAGAAGTTCATCCGCTTGCTTCGCAAATAGAAACATCATCTCTCCACAATCTCCAAACTCTGGAAACTCCATTGTCTTTGCATAACAATTGATATGCACAAAGTTAAATTCCAGTCAGTTCATTCCAAGCACAACATTCATATAGCATAAAGGAAAACACACTAAATCCATCAAGAAATCCTTACCATAAATGGTTAGAGGACATTTCAAACACACACGGTTAGTCGTAACAGAACCGTCAGCAGGCATCTCAATCAACATATTACCATTCATAACAGTCAAAGGCAAATCCAACCTGGTCGCACACTCAATTGAAATAAATGAATGAGTATCACCAGTATCAATTATAGCAACCAATTCAATATCATTAATAAAACAAGTACCTATGATCAAGTTGTCTTTCTTCTGAGCATCTGAGCCACTCAAGGTGAACACTCTACCAGTAGTCTGAGCCGTAGTAGCAATCTTCTTCGGTTTCTGGCACTGAGTACTGATATGTCCCTTTTCACCATAATTGAAACAAGTCGGTTCAACATTCGTACACTCATTCTTCATGTGATGTTTCTTACCATATTTATAGCATCTTATCATAGTAGCAGTGCACACATCAGATTTGTGATCTGCTTCGCCACACTTATAGCACTTGAGAGGGGTAGAACCCTCTCCCCCACTTAGCTTCTTCCCATCATTACCCTTCGGTTTCCCCTTTTCATTGGGAGTCGCATAAGGCTATCCCCCAAACCGGCCCTTGTCTCTCTTCTCACTCACCTGCTTATAGTGAGCAGATCGAGCTCGACTATCCTCATCATATATACTCTTATCCACAAGCTCAACATACATGCGGATCTGCTAACACCCAATCGCTTGCTTGATTTTTGGTCTCAGCCCATTCTCAAATTTCAAACACTTGGACAACTTAACATCGTCACAGTTGTAGTGAGGACAAAACTTCACTAACCTCTCAAATTTTGCAGCATACTCTACCACTGTCATATTCCTCTACTTCAGCTCTAAGAACTCGACCTCTTTCTTGCCACGGGCATCTTCAGGAAAGTAATTACTCAAAAATTCCCTCCGGAACATATTCCAAGTTATCGTAGCCCCAAATCCTTCTAACCTCCGGCGGGTATTATCCCACCAATCCTCAGCCTTTTCATCCAGCATATGGGTGCCAAACTGCACCTTATGAGCATCAGAGCACGCCATAGTTCTGAAAATCTTCTCAATTGCCTTCAGCCACTTATGCACATTCTCCGGTTCATGGGAACCCTCAAACTTAGGCGGGTTATTCCTCTGAAAAACCCCTAAAGCATGAAACTCATCACGAACATTGTTCTGCGCCATAGCCTGCGCAAGTGCAGTTACTGCATCCGCAAGAGCACGATTTGAAGCCATTCTACATATCACCAACAACATCAGAAAACAACTCAATCCTTAAAACACTCAAATGCAAAAACTAACGCGACTAACAACGACACAACACGACCGGACAGACCAACCAGGCTCTGATACCACTAATGTAACACCTTTTCTACTCCATCATAATTTAAGCAATTCAAATAAAATATCAGAGTATAACTCATGAAAAGGCATCACATTACTTCTTAAATAAAAAATAATAAACATCTCATTTGAGTCCTATCCCGTAACGCGGGTTAACAAAATCATGAAAAACACTTTAAATTCTTCTCAGTAAATATGCAGCGGAAAACAATAAGTCATAAATTCCTCTTTAATAAAACAAAACTCATAATTGATCCCAAATATAACTTTATCAAGTACTTAAATAAAATCTAAGATATTAAATCCAAATAAAACATAAACACTCAAGCGAAACCCATCCTGATGTTACTGGACACAAAGTAGGACTTCACTTCTAACTAACTCGACAACTCGCTACCTCTGAGCTATGCACGCACTGAGCTAACCTTGATTATCTGTAAGATGACATAATAGACCACCACGAGAAGGAAGGCAGGGTGAGTAAATTCACATTCAATAAAATAATATAGAAATGAGAATTTAGAAACAAAACAACAATATCATGATATATCATCCCTAGCTCAATTATACATAACATCATTATCATTACATCATAATAACACTCATCATAACTTGTCTATACACAACATCAAGTACGTCTCATCATTACAAAAAATCAATGCAAATCATGCTATGCCATTTAGAATGATATGCAACCTCTTAATAATGCATGTGGTACCGAAACATCCTCATAGATAGACACTGGGCCATCAACCCTCCCCTAAGGGAGAACATCATAACATCATATCACTATAATCCACACAATGGGATTGAAGCTACCAATGGACCAAAGTCCCCTCATAATTCAATGCCATGAATGAAAGACACAATATACATACATCATCCTCAAAACAACATAACATTGCATCTGCATTCATTATTTATCAATCATTCCTCATACTCATTCATACCATCATATACATACTCATGGAACATCATACTACTTACTCATTTAACATCATACTCCTACCTCATGAATTTATACCTCATAATTCAAAGAAAATCAAATAATTCATCATACATCATTAATTATTAATTCTACTCATATAGCCTCTAAAACTCATAATGTGACAAATCTACAACATCATAGAAATCTAGGACATACCACGTCAAAAATAGTTTTCAGAAAAAAGACATTTTTCAAAGTTTCTTAGGGCTCGCTAAGCGAGACATCCTGCTCGCTCAGCGCCAACTCCCTTTCTGTGATCGCTAAGCGAGCTTCGTGATTCTGCAGAATTTTTCTACGATTTCCATCCTTCTCCTTCTGTGATAAACTCAGTAAAAACCCACATTTGACAGTAGCATAGTGTCGCACCCCGAAAAATACGACCTCACGCGATCCGAAAAGACGGAGCCGCGCGCTGGACAGACTGAAGAGTCGCCACCTAATTCTATTTATTCCCGAAGAGGGAAAGCGAAGATATAAATACAATCCGGGAAGAGAGAGATAAGGACAAAGGTCAATGGAACCATTGCCTGGGTTTGGGAGTCAGTTATGCAGGGGGAAGGTATTAGCACCCCCTACATCCATCGTACTCGATGGGAACCATCTAAGTTATCACGCGCGAAAGGATGTTTATGCTTAATGAGTTACTTGCTAGAGGGAAAATAGTTTGATTATAAGTTAGATTGATCCTAGGTTCTCGACAAGGATTGAGATCCTTGTGCCTACGTACTCCCGCGTGCAATGGAAAAGTCAGAGCCTCGTAGTTCGGCCAACTAAGGCTTGATGGTTTGATTTTATTAACTTTCTTCGATGAAAGGGTTTAGGAGTCGACTTGCACTAAAGACTATGGATAGTTTATTCCGTTCAACAAGACGAGCGTCTTGCATCGAAATAGTCGGAGCGAGTAACGAGGGCTCGTTATCCTCCTTTCTACCGCTTAAGGCTCGTGGCGTACAATTTCTTCTCATATTATTAATGTGTTTTATTTCCTAAGACCGCTTGACGTTGGATCAAAGGTTTGGATCTAAAAAGAATCGTTTTGGTTTTTGAGGTTAGAGGGTGAATGCAAATGGAGTTTTATTTTGTGGTTTATTAGTGAGGCACAATGCGCTCGGCTCGCGAGGTGAAGTGGATCCTAATAAACAATAACTGAAAAATAAAGTGCGAGTGTGCGAGTGCAACCGCTTGGCGTTGGACCAAGGATTCGCGAACTAAACTAAATCGATAAAATACGGAAAATAAAATGCGTACATAAAATGGGGGAGGGTTACAAAATAAATTACTGGGGATTGCAAGAAATAAATGGTCTCATTGTAGTTTGCCCAAGAGAAAGCGTGTGTGCAATGTTTTCGAACTGTTCGGAGGCATTCGGCCTTTTTATTCGGAGACAACTATTCGAAGGCGTTGGACCTTTTTGGACGCGTCGAAATTTGGTTCGTTAACTACCTTATAACCGATTTAATGTTAAAATCGTTCTATGAGGAGTTGAACATATTTTTTTTAAAATACGAAAATAAATAAATGAATTGAATTTAAATTGGATGGTCTCATCATTAATCGAGATGTCGAGTCGGCTCGCGACGAATCTCAAAATTAATTTGATGTTCATCGACCATAAAAAAATAGTAAATAAATAAACGATTAAATTAAATGAACTACATTAATTGAAATAAATGTGGTCTTGTCGTAATCGAGATATCGAGTCGGCTCGCGATGAATCTCAAGATTAAAGCGATGCTCATCGACCATAAACTAAAAAAAAATCAATAAAATTGAATAAACGAAATAATAAAAATGAAATGAAATATTAAAATAAATAAATAAATTGGATTAATAAAAACGGAATAATAGAGATAAACAGATTAAAACGACTACGCTACACAGGCCTCATATTGACCGGATTTCCGATTTTACGAAATCGAAAAAATCCGGCCTTTTGTTATATCATTGGCCCGAATAAAATATGTTAAACAAAAATCTAAGGCAACATGATAGAAAAATATTTAAAATAAAAAATATAAAATTTAACACCATTAAAAGGGGGGAGGCGCTCTAAGTTCGTGGGTGTGTTTGGATGGTGAGGTCATCGGGCTAAGAAACAAGCCCATGCAAATAATATGTGGTTAATATAACAAAACAATAATAGTAAAAGAAACCTAAGATTATATGTAAAAAAAAGGTTTTTTTAATAAAAGACAAAGAAAATTAATGTTCATAGAAACACAATCCCCATAAGCGATTTCCTTTTTCTTTTGTAAAACAGAGTTCATAAAATGACAAGGTTCATAAAAGAAATCAAAAACACCTCAGAAAGAGAATCGCCGGAGAAACCTTCCTCTAGAGATCAGCTCGGTTTCTTTTTCATTCGCCTCTCACTTCATCTCTCAATGATTTTCTCTCTGGATCTCTTTCACTTGCAAGCTTCGATCCTTCACTCTCTGTCTCTGCGGTTGTTACAATAGGAAGAAGTTGATAAGGGTTAAATGAAGGTTGTTTAATGGAGGTAAAGGAGAGTTTTGTTTTTACAGTGTGTGTTGTGAGTGAGTGTCTAGGATTATGTTTGTGGAAGAAGGAGGCGGTTTAAGGTTTATGAAGTTATGGCATGAAGATTGGTGATGTGGGTTGTATTGTGTGTTTATTTTTGGGTTATGGTGAAGAGTTGAGGTTGAAATTTTGCAGAGAGTGGATTATTCATTTTTTTGGGATATGATTTTTTCCGAATTTTTGGTTTCTTTTTATTTATTTATTTTGTGAAGCTTGTTTATTGATTTATGCGGGGTTGTGGTGGTTTTCAAGCTTTTTTTCAAATGAGTGAAATGAAGGATGATTTTATAGATGCAATTGTTGAGGATAATGAGAGGATTTGAGCTGAGATTTGGATAAGAATAGTGAGCTGTGAAATCTATTGTGGGACTGTGCAGAGAATTAGTTAGTGGAGTAGTGGAATGAAGGAGAAAATATGTGTAGAAGTTTGTTAGATATTTGTTGCAAGTTGTTGTGACAAAGAAAAAGTGATGGTAATAATAGTATTAAATCTAATAATAATAGCAATAATAATAATAAAATAGAACTAATGAGAATAAATTAATAATAATAATAATAACAATAATAATAATAAAAATAAAAATTGTAATAATAATAATAATAACTAATATTAAATAGAAAAAGAAAATAGTGATAATAGTTTTAAGAACATAGCAATAATAGAAATAAAAATAATAATTTTTTTTGTAGAAATTTTTTTTTGTAGAGAAAAGAGGAACTTATGAAATGATGATTTATTAAAATGTAAAAACAATTTTTTTTGGAATAATACTAATAATACTAATAATAATAAATAGATAATAGAAATAATAGTTGTGACAATGATAATTTTAAAATTGGAAAATGGTGATATGAAAAATAAATGAAACAAAAATAATAACAATGATATATATTTTTTGACTTTTTTAGTAATGGGCTTAGAAAAAAATAGTTAACCAATGGGCTTAAAAAAATGTAAAAATTTAAAATATTTATAAAAGTGATTTTAAAATAATAGAGGACAATGGAATGAATTACAAAATCGAATGACAGATCCTCGCACAACACACTGACCTTTCTGAATCCGATCTCTCGCACATACCAAGAACTTAGAAATAAATGACATATTTTTTTGAATTTTTCAAATGTCAGACAGAAAAATAAAGTAGTACATATTTTTGGATTTTTGCAATGTTAGACAGAAATAAAATAGTGCATGTTTTAGGATTTTTGGAATATATTGGTAAACAGAAAATAAAGGTAGGACAAATTTGAGGTATGACAGTTGCCCCTATCGAATTGGTTTAGACCGAGTAAGATGAACCGACTCGCGTTCAAAATTTCAAGTTATAAGACAATTAGATACTAACAGACTCCGAATTTGTCCCAAAAGAATGAAATTGTGAAAATAAAAGATGATTAAAATTGGAAAGGATGGGTGACACAGCAAGAAACAAGTTGACGAAATAAATCATTTATCACCGACGGATGATAAAGCGAGTGACTGAAAATAAAATCACTTATCACCGAAGGATGATAAGGCGAGTGACTGAGAATAAAATCACTTATCACCGAAGAATGATAAGGCGAATGACTGAAAAAATAAAACCACTTATCACCGAAGAATGATAAGGCGAATAACTGAAAATAAAATCACTTATCACCGAAGAATGATAAGGCAAATGACTGAAAATAAAATTACTTATCACCGAAGGATGATAAGGCAAAAATAAAATCACTTATCACCGAAGGATAATAAGGCAAATGACTGAAAATAAAATCACTTATCACCGAAGGATGATAAGGCAAATGACTGAAAATAAAATCACTTATCACCGAAGGATGATAAGGCAAATGCTGAAAATAAAATCACTTATCACCGAAGGATGATAAGGCAAATGACTGAAAATAAAATCACTTATCACCGAAGAATGATAAGGCAAATGACTGAAAATAAAATCACTTATTGTAATACCTCAAAATTTGTCCTTTTATTTATTCCCTTTATTGGCTTATCACTTCGCATTCATCTACATTTATCACTAGGTCATTAACATCATAATAGTGCATTTCATGGATTCATAGGGCATGTGATCAAGGCCCTGGGAAATTAGGGTTTTGTACCTTATCCGTATCTGTCAGGGATTGAAATGATGGAGAATATTCACTGGACTATGATTCCACTTCAAATGCGGTTGTTCAGTTGTGTTTCGATTCAGATGGGAGTTTGACTTAATTTTGGTCAAACTATCAAAAGATCACTGCAACTGCAAGATTATTTTGGACCACTGGACTATTTCTTAGACAGTGCATATTCAAAGTTCATGTTGTCGTGTGCTGAGATTCATCAGTTTATCGAACAGTGTTTTGTGTGAAGTTTGGTTCGAGTCTTCAGTATATCAGTGATTCATCTGGATTCGAATGGTCATGGCATGTTTCAGACGATTCAAAGAGGTGTGACTAATCTGGAAAATTATTCAGTGGCTCAGAAGTGGTCGTGTTCATATACTCGTGGAAAGAATTCAAAATAGGCTTTGGGCTAAAATCAAGATTTCATTCATTGCTTTGTTCTCATTGTTATGAACCACTCCTGATTATTCCATTCCATTTTCATCTTTTTACTTCAATATGTTTCCATCAGTTCATTGTTAGTTTCTTTTATTCACCCTTCCATTTATTTTTGTCCATAATCCATTTTGAATCACCTTTTAAAGTCTAGTTGCCCAAAACTATATTCAATTTTCAAAGTCAAATGGCCATTCATTTTCATTTTCAAATCAAGTTTCATCATGGCCCATGATTTAGGGATTGCTTGTCTCCGTCACTGGCAATAATAGTTCCATTAGTCAAAGTGGCGATTTGGTACTATCAGCTAGGTGAAAGTGGAGTGTGAACAAGTATAGCTCAAGAAGGTTTTTGGCGCATATAATGTGAGAATAATAATTTGGTAGCCGGTATTTCTCATTTGGTAGTTTAGGGTGGTGTACGTCATATATAATTGGTCAAAGAGGATTGCTAAGTCAAGGGATTTTGGTTAAGAATTAATGCCAATAAGTGTGTTATGTGAATTTGCTTTATTTGGGATACTTGCACTTATAATTAAGTTTAAATGCTCAATTTTGTTTTACATGGGATTGAAACCAAAAGTTCATCATTTTTTCGTCCAATAAGTCTCATGGCCAGACTGCCTTTTAACCATCAGTAGGATGCCCAGGGAAAGGGATCATTACCATCATTGGAAAAATAGTCTTTGGTTTTTCATATGGAGACCAAAAAAAATATAATAAGAAAGTGATTACAAGTTGATTCTAAAGGAAAGTTCTATTACACAAAAATTGAAAAAAAATACAGTTACATAAATGACAGAAAACAGAAGTAGTTACACCAGAGAAAGTTCAGGAAAATCCGTTACAAATGTAACTGATATGTAACAGAAACAGAAACAAAAAAGAGGGGGGGGGACTCAGAACCAAATCATCTTCAATCTTGAATAATCTCTGCAAACTTTCATCAATCATCCATGGAGCATAATGAAAATGACAAAATCTTCTTCTTAATTCTCAGCAGAAAGCCTTCATCACCACTCACCGTCATCCGTATCAACCTGCAAACCGAAAATCCATAAGAACCAAAAGAAGAGAACACCGAAACTCCAATTTTTTTAGAGTTTCAATTGTGAGAAAATGGGAAAGAATCCAAAGAGCGAGCTAGGTAGGGCTCTTGTGAAGCAACATAACCATGTGATTCAACAAACAAAGGAGAAAGGTCGAATCTACAAGAAGAAGTTTCTCGAATCGTTTACCGAAGTTTCTGATATTGACGCCGTCCTTGAACAACCAGATGAAAATCAGGGCCAGATTCTTGATCTTCCTGTTCTCCCTTCCACTGCCCTCATCAATTTGGATCCTGTGTCTGATAGTGGCTTTAATGGTTTGACGGCTGAAGAAATGGAAAAAAAGGAGAGCTGAAGTGGTATACCTCGTTGTGTTCATGCTTCGAATTCGGCCTTGCGACAACAATAATGAGATAGTAATGAGTAGGCAATGTGTATTTTGTGAAAGTATTTCCTATCACCAATGATGCGTCATCAATCCTTCGAATCCGCGGTTGGATTCAATCATTGTCGTTAATATCACTGCGTCGTCTGTAACTTCAGCATCCACATACTCTTCAATCTCCTCACAACATTCAACAGACTTCATCGATCTCACTTCAATCTTTAGTTCAAAAATAAAAAACAGTCTTGCGAGTGCAAAAAGAAACAACAAAGGATCACTTAACAAGGAAAGATGTGGAGAAATAACTTAACAGAAAATCAAAAGGTCTAACCCTAACCAATTGCATAACTAACATTACAAACTCTTAACTGATTCTAACAGAATCATAACTGAATTCACCTGCAAAATTCTAGAACCATCCTTGACTTCCATCTATATAATTCAGAATCTCAACCTCCATCAGTTTGGGTTCCACCATTTTTTCTCTTCCTTTCCACCACTTTTCCTGAACCATTCTTCTTCTTCTTCAATCTTCTACACACAACTTCTCCCATCTCAATTTTCATCTCTCCAATCACAATTTCTCTAATTCCTCTCCATAACTCCAACTCATTCTTCTGTAGCCCTTTCTGAACACCATGGCTTGACCGCTATTCTGAATTTCATCCTGCATAATCCTCATCCTCGAATCATCATTCGTCACCTTCTTCGACACTGCTTCGACAAAACTCCAATCTTCATCTTCCAAATTCGACTTCTGCACCCTGTGATTTCAAGACCTATCAACAACTCCTCAAATAACCGAAACCACGCTGCAATCAATATATCAATCCAGAGATTCGTACACAGCATAATCGAACAAGGAGCAAAAGAGTGATAGGAAGCAGATTCGGATTTCTTACCGGAAGAAGCTTTATCTCGTTCGTCAGCAAAGTACTCTAAGCACCTTCGTCCTTGGCAATCAAGGTACGAACCATTTCATTCACCTCATTTTCGGATATTCTTGTGGCGTCAGATTCAACGTGTTGTTAGCGCTGTTCTTCAACTTGTTTCATCTTGGCTTTGAATTTGAGAGTCGCGGCGAGAGGCGGAGATGTTGTTGAGTGTGATGGCGACATGAGAAAGGCGGAGAAGAACTCAGGGCTTCGGCGGTGGTAGAGCTCAGTTTTTTCTTTTCTTCGTTATAGTTAGTTTGAGAGGGTTTCGAAGTGGTTAATGGCGGATTCAAAGAGGTTTTGAAGTTAATTGACGGTGACGGCGTGAGCGAAGTTGAGAGGGAAATGATGAAGAGGATGACGGTGGATGAAGTTGAAGGTGATGGTGGAAAGAAAAAGGGGACGGAAGAGGTCTAGAGTGAGGTTAGGGTTAAGACGAAGAAGATGATAGTGTCAAAAAGGGAGAAGAAGAAGAAGGAGTGGGGAAGATGAGAGGGGTCGGCGACGGAAAAGATGAAAGGGTTGGTTTAGGGTTTCGTGTTCCCCAACCCTTTTGTTTTTTGATTTTAATTTTCAACTTTCTTTTGATTATAAGAGAATAGTTAGTATAATTTAATGTGAATTAGGAAAACATCTTGGAAGTTAAAGACAATTAAGGAGATAAGGTTTGGGTGCCTTTTGGATTCTTCAGCCACATCGGCGGTGACACTTGTCACCGTCCGGTTGGCTCTTGGTCCGGTCGTTCGTATGTGGGTGGTACACCGTAGGCAATCATGTTCCCGCATCCATAAACCGCATGATGAAAATAACTTAGGAGTCAGCTAGATCAGACGTCCCAAATTGAGTCAATGTTGTTGACCGAAAGCCCATACTATGCTCCTCATTAATCCAGCGCAATTGGGCCCAAGTACATTGCTATTCACACCCTCTTGTGAAGCCCATTAGGAAATAACTTCTAAAAAGATTGTTGAATGCATTCCCCCTCATTCCTGCGTTTTGGGCTTAACCCATTTACTTTCTACACCCCTGTTTTAAGCCCAGTATAAGAAACAACTAAGAAAAATACTTAATTCACCCCCCTGTTATTTCATTTTAGAATTTTATTTTAGTTTAGTACTAGTTTAGAAATAATTCAAATAAAAATAGTAAAAAGCGTTATAAAATTCCCAAAAAAATCAAGTAAGTCATTAATTCAATTTAGAAATGTTTGGCATTTTATTTTTCTGAATTTTAATTGTTTTTGAATTAATTCTGATTTTTTTTCATGTAATTAGCTTTTAGTGAATTTCCCTCAAATGTACATAAATTTGTTGATTTTATTTTTTAGTCTTCCAGTAACATTTTTGGCCCACTCTTTTTTCCATAGTTAGAGAACTCATAATAGGACTTAGTGTAATTTTAGCAGATTTTTTAGGTCATTTAGTCCCATGTTTTAGTAGCTTGATCATTAGAAAATAATGATTAATCATTAGGTAGAATTAAATGATTTTTAGGCATAGCAAACTTCTGATTTTTTAGGACATCTTTTAACACAATATTATAGGTAGTTTTAGGACCCTATAGAATTAATCCCATAATGTTTACAAAACATTTACTATTTTTAGGGTATTAATCTTTAGGCTTTGTTACATATAAATTTCCATTAGTTTAGGCTAGAATATTTGGATTTTATTAAGAAATAGTTTAAGTAGATTTAACCTTAGGATTTAATAGTGATTTAGACTAGTTTAGTTTCTGATTTTTTAGAATGAAAATATTAGGTAATGCCCTTAGTTTTAGGACTTAGGCTTAGGATTCATATTAATTAGACTTAGAACAAATTTAGGTTTGTTTTAGGTTTATACCTTTAAATGTTTTGTTTGGAATTTTATTTCTTATGTCAATTTTAATGCTTTGTTATATTGATTGATATTTCACTTGTATAGGTCTCCCCTTGACTTTAGAATCAACTTAACTTCCTTAGGAAGTAAGTTGCATTCTAGTAGTTTCTAAGTTCCTTCCTCCATTAAGTTTAGAAACCTCATTAACCATAGGACCTCCCTTGTAAATAAATAAACAAAAATTAGGGTCGTGTCTTAGTTCCCCATTAGATTTTGCCTTTTGCAACTTGAGTCATTCTTTCTCTCCTCACAAAGAAAATAATAAAATATTTAATGAAAACCGGACATTCTTGTACGACACGAGACTTTGTTGCGGAGTGTTTATACGCGTCCTGTTTCGGGGCGAGGTGTAAATACTTCCCGCGATGGATAGGTCTTAGTATGAGAATGTTCACAAACAAATTCAAAACATTTCTCATAAAAGACAAAAACAAATAACAAGCGACTATCCTGCGGGAACTTCTCTTCTCATCTCATTCACTCACAACGCGAACTCGCGACGACTTGTCTCGCATGCAAGACGGTAAATGCACTCGTACCAGACGAGCCTACAACACCTGAGCATAGAAATACGCAGTTCCAACTGTAAAAAACACAAACAAATACTTCCCGCCTTAGTTAGGCGAACTACGTCGACTCTGATCCTCATTATCCCGATGAGGTACGTAGGCAGCGGGGTAGGGCCCGTTCGAGCACATTCTTTATTTTCCCTACATTTTCCCCATTCTTTCTTTTTGTTCTCTTTTCCTTATTCCATTTTTCATTTCATTCTCATTCCAGTTAGCAATTTTATTCAGCAGCAGTTATTTCTCACCCTTTGAAATCAAGCAAGCAAGCGTGGATCCCGTCGGGTACGGAAGACGGTCTGGGGTGCTAATACCTTCCCAGGTCGTAACCGACTCCCGAACCCAAATCTTTGGTTCGCAGGACCTTGTCATTTCCTTCTTCCTTAGGTTTGTGCAACATTACCTTTCCCATTCTTTCGGGATATAAATGTCTGGCTGGCGACTCTACCTTTTCCGCGCCACTTTCGCGTTTGTACTAGGATGAAAATCCCGGGAGCGACAGCTTGCGACTCTGCTGGGGATCGAACCCAGAATCTCTGGTTTCCCTTGTAGAGTCAATCCTAGCGCCTGTTTGGTTTTGTTTCTTTGGGTGTTTATCTGTTTGTTGTTGTGTGCTTTAGTTTAGCTTTATTGTTTTATTTACTGTTCTTACTTTATAGCTTTACTTTACCGCATTTATTTACCGCTTTCAGTATTTATTTTCCATGCATCATATTATACTGGATTGTCTGGCTGTGCTGGTTTTCATTTTTTCTGCGGGATGGGAGTTACTGTGAGATAAGCCAAATACCCGGCTTAAGTGCACTATAGGATTAGCGTGGACAGACATTGTTGTAGATGTTTAGAATTGGCAGAATTTTTGACCAACAAGAAGTGTTGAACTTAGTTCAGGATGTCACATCAGATGTTGTGACATTATCAAACAGAGTATAAGTTAATGAACTTAGTTCAGGATGTCACACCAGATGTTGTGACATTGTGTAAGTTAATGAATTAAGTTCAGACATCAGGATGTCACACCAGATGTTGTGACAACTCAAACCTGCTACCAGACTTAAATGATGCATAACAGAACTGAGTAAATTCAGGGAATTTATCTGGAATTAATTGTGAATGGGTAAACAATACAAGGCGCATCTGTAGGGAGATTAGATATATGATTTCAGTATAATAGAAGAACTATCTCACCTAGAATCAAGGAGTAACAAACCCTAATTCAAGGTGATGACAACATGCGTATCAGGACTGGATAATCTACAGAAAGCCCAAAATCCAAGCATCTATTTAAGGAACAGAAACTCTCAGAATAGAGCACAAAATTAAGAAGACTAAATAGGGTGTTTGTGTTTAATAGCAGGTTTTATATGTGTATCACTTTATGAGCTTTTAAGCAAAAGTGTATTGTGTCTTGATTGAAACTGTGAAGTAAAATCAAGCTGTTGTGTTTGAAGTGTGACTTCAATTTTATTAAACATTGTAACATATCACTGTGTGATTGAGGGGGAGTGAGTTGGTACTCATATCTAAGTTGTGTCTTAGGTAGAAATTGTTTTGGGTAGTTATTAAGTGAAGGATTAAACTGAGTGGTTTAAGTCCAGAATTAATATTACTTATATTGGATTTCCTTCCTGGCTTGGTAGCCCCCAGATGTAAGTGTGGAGATACACTGAACTGGGTTAACAATTTCATGTGTTGTTTAATTTACCTGCACTTTAAGTTTTGTTTAAGTCTTCAAGTGTTTAAATATCTCATTCGACATCACGTACCTGATCCCAAAATTTCAATTGGTATCAGAGCAGGCACCCTGCCTGTTTAACTGGGTGAGATCTAGGGACTGCAAATTTTGGGAACATGGACAGAGATGTAGGATCTGTGAATAGACCACCTATATTGGATGGATCCAACTATGACTACTGGAAGCCAAGAATGGTAGCATTCTTAAAATCACTTGATAATAGGGCTTGGAAAGCAGTCAACAAAGGATGGGAGCACCCTGTCCAAGACAACAAAGATGGGACAAAAGTGATGAAGCCTGAAGAAGAATGGAGCAAGGAGGAAGAAGATTCAGCACTTGGAAATTCCAAAGCCTTAAATGCCTTATTTAATGGCATTGATAGGAACATATTCAGACTTGTGCATCACTGTGAGCTGGCCAAAGATGTTTGGGACACTCTCAAAACCACTCATGAAGGAACATCAAAGGTGAAGATGTCAAGACTTCAACTTCTCACCACCAAGTTTGAGAACTTGAGATGAAGGAAGATGAGACAATTCATGAGTTTTACATGAACATCTTGGAATAGCCAATACTTCTGGTGCTTTGGGAGAGAAGATGAGTGATGAAAAGCTGGTAAGAAAGATTCTCAGATCTTTACCAAAAAGATTTGACATGAAGGTTACTGCAATAGAAGAAGCCCAGGACATATGCACAATGAAGGTTGAAGAGCTCATTGGTTCCCTTCAAACATTTGAGATGGGAATGAATGATACAATTGTGAAGAAGAACAAAAGCATAGCCTTGGTTTCAAATACTGATAAAGAAGAAGAAAATCATGAAGCAGACCCTGAAGAAAATTTATCAGAAACAATTGCTATGCTTGGAAGACAATTCAACAAAATTCTCAAAAGAATGGATAGCAGGTCCAGACGAAGTGGAAGAAATTCAAACTCTTCTAAGAATAAAAGACCTTATGATAGAAGGACAAATTATGATGAGAAGACCAACCAAGAAAAAGGGATTAAATGTCATGGATGTGAAGGATATGGACACATCAGAAATGAATGCCCTACCTATCTAAAGAAGCAGAAGAAAGGTCTCTCTGTGACCTGGTCTGATGAAGACTCAGGATGTGATTCAGAAGAAGAATCAGCAAAGCACATCACTGCTCTAGCTGGAGTATGTGAATCTGAAGGTGGATCCAGTGATGAGGAGTTGACTTTTGAAGAGCTTGAAGAATCATACAAGATGCTGTGTAAAAGGAGCACTGAAGTATGCATGGAGAATATAAAGCAGAAGAAGCAGATTGAGGGATTGAAGGCTGAAAAGACAAGTAATCTAGAGATCATTAACTCTTTGAAAAGTGAAGTAAGCCTACTCAACTCCAAATTGGAACATATGTCCAAATCTATTAGAATGCTGAACAGTAGCTCAAACACACTAGATGTCATTCTCAACAACAATAAGCATTCAGGGGATAGAACTGGGCTGGGATTTAATAAAGCTCAAAAGGTTGAGGCTAGCACCAGCAAAACAACTTCAAATCCCATAAAGTCAAACAAGATGTCCCAACAGATGTCCCAACATCATGAAAAGAACATGATGAAAAAGAAGTATCAAAGATGGAGATGCCATCATTGTGGAAGGTTTGGTCACATCAAACCTTTTTGCTACAAGCGGCATGGACATCCAAATCAGAAGTATCAGCAACCCCCTAAGCAGAAGACAGAGGTCACCAAGAGAGTGATGCATGGACATCAAAATCAAAGATATCAGCAACCTCCTAAGCAGAAGACAGAGGTCATCAAGAAAGTATGGGTACCTAAAGCTAGTCTTCATGCTGATCAAAGGTACATGCCCAAGAACAAGTTCAACAAACAACCTTGGAGCTCTAAAGATAGACACTACACAGGGCAGAGGCATCAAAGGAAACCTCACAACAGGCAAAAATGGTCAAAGAAGGGTGTTGCCTATATAGCTCATACATCTCTCAGAGTATCAGCAAAAGAAGACTGGTACTTTGACAGTGGATGCTCAAGGCACATGACTGGATTGAAGAATATGCTGGTAAACTTAAAGTCACATTCATCCAGATATGTAACCTTTGGAGATGAAGCTAAAGGAGAAATCAAGGGAGTTGGGACCTTGGACTGCCCAGATGTACCAAGACTAGATGATGTGCTGCTGGTAAAAGGATTGACTGCTAACTTGATCAGCATAAGTCAATTATGTGATCAAGGTTATAGTGTAAACTTTACCAAAACTGAATGCATAGTGTCTGATAAAGAATAGAAGGTTGTCATGAAAGGAGCCAGATCTAAAGACAACTGTTATATGTGGGAACCTCAAGATTTCAGTCTCACTTCAACTTGCTCCTTAGCCAAAGAAGAAGAAGTGAAGCTATGGCACCAAAGACTGGGGCATCTTCATCTTAGAGAAATAAAGAAAATCATATCTATGGAGGCTGTAAGAGGTATTCCAAAACTGAAGATTGATGAAGGCAAAGTATGTGGTGAAGGTCAAATAGGCAAGCAAACGAAGATGTCCCATCCAAAGCTCCAACATCTGACAACTTCCAAAGTTTTGAAATTATTGCATATGGATCTTATGGGACCAATGCAGGTTGAGAGCCTTGGGGGAAAAAGGTATGCCTATGTAGTTGTTGATGACTTTTCAAGATATACATGGATAAATTCCATCAAAGAAAAGTCTGATGTGTTTGATGTATTCAAAGATTTGTGCCAAAGAATACAAAGAGAAAAAGCAAGCTGTGTGGTCAGAATAAGAAGTGACCATGGAAAGGAGTTTGAGAATCAAAAATTCTCAGATTTCTGTTCTTCAGAAGGAATCAATCATGAGTATTCTTCTCCTATCACCCCTCAACAGAATGGGATTGTTGAGAGGAAGAACAGAACTATCCAAGAGTCAGCAAGAGCATGGTATGAAAGACTGACTACTTTTCTCATAAAACAAGGGTACAGGAAAGGTGGAATAGACAAAACCTTGTTTGTGAAGGATGAAGAAGGAAATGTCATGATTGATCAAATATATGTAGATGACATAGTCTTTGGTGGGATGTCAGACAGGATGGTTAAACATTTTGTCACTCAAATGGAATCTTAATTTGAGATGATCCTAGTAGGAGAACTAACCTACTTTCTTGGACTGCAAATCAAGCAGATGGAAGACTCCATGTTCATATCCCAAAGCAAGTATGCAAAGAACACTGTCAAGAAGTTTGGGATGGACAATGCAAGTCACAAAAGAACACCTTCCCTCACTCATTTAAAGCTGACAAAGGATGACAAGGGTGAGAAGGTGGACCAAAGCTTCTACAAAAGCATGATTGGAAGCCTATTATATCAAACAGCGATATGGTGATATTCTGGACATGGGTTTCAATCTGGATAGTTCGCAAAGGAGTTCCATCCATACCTTGCTACAGTATTATGACCCTAGACTCCAATGTTTCACATTCCCTGATTTCCAGCTAGGTTTGTTACTAGAAGAGTATGTTGAGATTTTGGGACTGCCTATCAAAGACCAGATTCCATTCAATTCAGAAATGATAAGACCGACTCATGTTGACATCGCTAAAGATCTTTATTTGAGCCCATCAGAGGTATATGCTAATCTGGTTGCCACCAAGGAAGGAGTACTTAGTTTTCCCTTAGAGTTTCTGGTCAGAAGAGCTGAAGAATGTGCCGTGGAAAAGTAGTGGGATTCAGTTTGCGCCATCTTGGCATTATCTGTGTATGGGATAGTTTTGTTTGCTGACATGGAGAAGTTCGTGGATATGAATGCCATTCATTTGCTCGTGATGAAGAATCCGGTGCCCACTCTCCTAGGTGACTTGTATTATTCAGTGCACTATAAGAATGAGAAGAGACGAGGTGACTTGGTTAGATGTTGTGCCCCGTTATTCTACACATGGTTTATGAGGCACATCCATGTTACTAGAGTATTAACGGATCCCAAAGTAATCTGGTCGCAAAAACTAAGCACGTTGACCGCCAAAGACATTAGATGGTTCACCTTAAGGTTAAAAGGGAAAGAGCTCATCTCCAGCTGTGGAGGGTATCCTAATGTTCCACTCTTAGGAGTAGCTGGGGGCATTAATTATAACCCCATACTTTTGAGAAGACAATTAGGATATGCTTTGAAGAATGTTCCCAAAGATTCGGAGTTGGATCAGACTTTTTACTTCCCTGTGAAAAACAATCTCCCATTGATACGAGAAGCTGCAGGTGCTTGGAAATTGATTAATAGAAAGGGTATAGAACGCTTGGGCAGGAGTAATAACCAAATGTTTCCCGAATTTGAAGCTTGGGTAAGAGAAAAAGCTCAATTGACTCTAATCCCTTTCTCCGCACCGTTACCACCACCTACCACAGTTCCTTTAGAAGATTATCAGTAATTGGAGGCTTTGGTCAAGCAGCTTAGGTTTGAGAATCAAGAGGCTTACAATTCTTGTCAGAAATTGATGATTCAGAACTGTCAGTTAGAGGATAGAGCTATACAAGTTGAAGAAACAGTTCGTCTCAAGTAGAAGGACTTCGAGGAAAGGGAGCTACACTTCAGGAAGAGAGGATTGACTGAGATCCATAAGGCGAGTCAGCGCCGGAAGGATAAGAAGGAACTTAATGAGGCTAATAAAGTCATCACACTTTGGCAAGAGAAGTGGAGTGATAATTAAAAGAAGCAAAAGGAGGTAGAAGCTGAATTGTTGAATATCAAGAACCTCCAGGATGCTTTGGTTGAGCAAGAGAAGCTAGCTCGGAGAGCACAAGAGCAACAGAGAGAGTGTCTTCTTCAGATGACAAAGAGTCAACAAATAGCTGAAGATGTCCAGAAAGAAGTTGAAGAGCTGAAGCTTCGTGCTGATGTGAAGAGGTCAAAGGTCGAGCCGGGTCCGAGCAAAGAGAATGAGATGACTTTCCTGCAGCAGATTGAAGAGTTACATGCTTCCTTTGATACGAGGGACCTCCTCATCCAGAGACTCATCCAGGAGCCTGATCATCCAGACATCGTTCAGTTGTTCCAAAATGTCAAGCGTCTTAGCTGGAGGCTGCAAGACTTAGAGTTCCCTAGGGTTTAGTTTCATGCTATTGTACTTAGATTACCCACAGGCTTGTTGTGGGATTCCTTTTATTTGATGTACTTTGTTGTTCTTTTGATTGGCACCCTTCGGGGACTTTGTTGTTTCAAACTTTAGTTTATGTGATTGATTTGTTTTGAATCTCTTGTTCGTTATTTGTTGCACCGACACGGGGTAATGAGCACCAATTCTCCACGGCCGTCACTGTATTTGAACATCACTTGGGTCTTCTTCTCAATTATTGTTCTCTTTATGCCAGGACCGGAAACAGGGAAAGTCTTGGGAATAAAAGGAACACATTGCATTGCATACGCATCATTTGCATTTCTTCTTTGTTTTTGCAGGTTTTTCTACAGGATGCTTAATTTATCTGTGTTTCAGGCAAAGATTGCAAGAGCTGCCAAGACCCGGCATCTCCGACAAGATATCCCGCATCGCTATGCAACTCGTAGCAATCAGAGGACAGTCATGGACGCTATGCAAACGGAGCTTAATGAGTTTCGCACTAGAATGGAAGAGTTCATGGTCATGATGTAAGGGATGGCTCAGGGACAACAAGAGTTAAGGAATGCAATTCAAGGACTCAACCTCCTCAGACTAATACTCCTGTGACCACTCCTGACGGGAAAGGGGCTCCTCCCAACACCAGCAATGACCCAGGTGGACTTCAGATTCCAGAACCAGGCACAACAACTTTCATTCCAGTACAAGACACGCAGGAGGATCAATTCCCTTATTTCAACAATGACATGGGGTTCGCTGGAGAAGGAAATCTTAATGATTTTTTGGTGCTTGCTGAGAAGGTCAAAGCCCACGAGTGTAGAGATACTTTGGGGATAGATGTGTCTGACATGGGCCTAGTCCCTGGGGTGGTTATTCCTCACAAATTCAGGCCGCCCACTTTTGACAAGTACAACGGTATTTCCTTCCTAAAGACTCACTTGTAGACATTCTATCGGAAGATCGCTGCCCATACTCGGGATGAAAAACTCTGGATGTACTACTTCCAGGATAGTCTCTCCGGAGGGTCCTTGGAATGGTATATGAAGCTAGAAAGAAGTTCGGTAAGAAACTGGAAGGAATTGGGAGAAGCGTTCCTCAAGCAGTATCAATATAATATTGACATGGCGCCCAGTCGCACCCAACTTCAGAGTATGACTCAAAGGAGCTCCGAGAGTTTCAAGGATTACGCACAAAGGTGGTGTGAAGTGGCCGCTCGAGTGCAAACGCCTTTGTTGGAGAGAGAAATGGTAGACCTGTTCCTGGATACCCTCCCTGGACATTTCATGGAAAGGTTAGCTGGATGTTCTTCAAGTGTATTCTCAGATATCATCTTGACTGGCGAGAGGATAGAAAGTTGGATCAAGCAAGGGAAGATTCAGAACAGAGATGCTTCAAGTTCTGGTATCAATAAACCCTCCGTGAAAAGAAGAGAAGGAAAGACTGGTGTAGTGTACGCGCAGAGGGGGGGAATCAACAGAGGATTTTATCAGCAAGTGGCCCCTATCACTATCTCAACTCCGGCTGTTCAACAGCAAGTCCAACCACCGTAGCCACAATGCTCGCAAGGGTATCAACAAAGAGCTCCTCGTCCATATTACCCCCAGAGGGCCAAAGAAAGACATTTCGAAGCTCCGCCGATGTCCTATTCACAGCTTTTGAAGAATCTTCTACAACTTCAGATGGTTCAACTCCGAACTCTACAACCCCCGAAGCCGGGCCAAATCCCCGAGGGTTATGATACAAATGCCAGATGTGAATTTCATTCTGGAGCTCCCGGGCATACCATAGAGAACTACAAAGCACTGAAGCATGTTGTTCAAGACCTTCTAGATTCTAAAGCAATCAACGTTTCTCCTACTCCTAATGTAATTCAGAACCCCGTGCCTCCTCACGGGGGTATCGTTGGGGCAGTTGATGAAGGGGAAAATTTAAACTTGGTACGCGATGTCAAAGACTTGCAGACTTCGTTGATTGTTGTTAAAGTTTGCTTGTCAAGGAAGGGTATCTTTCCTGGATGTGAAGAAGATTGTCCAGAATGTGCTGAAGATACAAATGGGTGTGAGCAGTTAAAGGCGGGAATCCAAAGTATGATTGATGAGGGAGTGTTGCAGTTTGACAAGATTGTAAAAGAAAGCGAAGTCTCCACCATAACTATCTTCTACGATCCATCTGAAGTTCCTTCACGGGCTAGAGCGGCACCGATAACCATCACCACTGCAGGACCGGTAATGTATCAAAGTGATAGAGCTATTCCTTGGAATTATGGTGGTGAAGTATACTATAACGGCCAGAAGCAAGAGTTGGCCACGTCTAGTACAACCCCAACTCAAGTAGAAAATGTTGGAGTGGGGGGCTTTACTAGAAGTGGAAGGTTGTTTGCGTCGGAAACACTAAGAAATAATGTGATACCACTCAGAGACACCGCAGAAGCCAAGGCTAGAGCGAGAGGGAAGCAGCCAGTGGTTGTCAATGATCCCGCACCAGCAATTGATCTAGATCTCACCTTTGATAATGAAGCTGAAGAATTCCTGAGGATTATCAAAAAGAGCGACTACAAGATTGTGGACCATCTGCAGCAGACTCCGTCGAAGATTTCCATCTTGTCCTTGCTCATGTGTTCTGATTCTCACAGGAAGGCTCTCTTGAATATTCTGAACAAGGCGTATGTTCCTCAGGATATTTCAGTAAATCAGTTGGAAGCGGTGGTATCCAGTGTCAATGCCAGTCACGGATTGGGTTTCACAGACTTGGATCTGACTTCTGAAGGGCGTGCTCATAATCGGGCATTACATATCTCTTTAGAATGTAAAGGTGCGGTACTTTCTCACGTGTTGGTAGATACTGGATCATCGTTGAATGTCATGCCCAAGAAAGCACTGATGAAGTTGGACTATGATAGAGTAGTTCTAAAGCCCAGCGACCTAGTAGTTCGAGCATTTGATAGGTCGAGGAGATCGGTGTTCGGAGAGGTGGAGTTACCAATCAAAGTAGGTCCACAGATCTTCAATACCACGTTCTACGTAATGGATATACAGCTTGCATACAGTTGCTTGCTCGGAAGACCTTGGATACACTCAGCAGGGGCAGTATCATCCACACTCCACCAAAAGCTAAAGTTCATCTGGGAGGGTCAAATTGTGACTGTCAGTGGGGAAGAAGATATTTTTGTTAGTCATCTGGCTTCATTCAAATATGTGGAGATGGATGGCGAAATAGTGGAAACCCCATGTCAGGCTTTTGAGCCCATGAAATCTGAACAGGCATCTGTAGTGGCAGCTTCTCCTGAAGAACTGAAGAAGGGGGTGTCCATAACCTCTTATAAGCAAACGCTTGAATTGGTAGAATCTGGGGTACGAGAAGGCTGGGGAAGTCCAGTAGAAGTGTCGGAGAAGAAAGATATGATCGGAATTGGTTATTAGCCTGGGAGGTCATCGTCCGGACCAAGTGCTAAAGGTTGTTAGAGCCCTTTCACTTTCACGAGTGTGGGAGTGGTAGACTACGCAAATATCAGTGCTGTGCAGGATGACCTAGTCGATAGTGACTGTGACCTAGATGAATGGATCAGGCCTGCCGTTCCAGGGACTCAGCTTAGCAATTGGACATCAGAAAGGCTTATTTCGGTCACCTCTTTCAAAGAGTAATATTTTTTGTTTCTGTTTTTCCTGTATTCAAGCACTATGTCTTGCCCGGGGCATAGTAGCTCTTTGTAAGGGTTCGTTTGTTCTTAACACAATCATAAATAAAGCTGATGTTTCACATTAATTCATGTTGTTCTTTGTCTTTCATTTTTGCTTTTGATTTTCAAAAAGAAAGAAAAGTTTTAAAATGACAATGTTTCTCATTTTCTCAAGTTGTTGCTAAAGCCTTGCATAAATCACCATTCATGCAGGTGCTCGTCACTAGATCTTATCAATGACGACCCTGTTATGGATGAGTATGACTTCGACAATCCAATTTATCAAGCTGATGAGGAAGGTGAAGAGGATTGCGAACTACCTGAAGAATTGGCCAGACTGCTTAAACAGGAGGAGAAGATGATTCAGCCGCACGAGGAAGCTGTCGAAGTAATAAACCTCGGTACTGAAGAAGACAAGAAAGAAGTCAAGATCGGGGTTGCATTAGAAGAATTTGTCAAGACTATCTTGATTGCTATGCTTCGATAGTATGTTGATGTCTTCGCATGGTCCTACCAAGATATGCCTGGTTTAGACACTGACATTGTGGTACACAAACTGCCTCTCAGAGAAGATTGTCCTCCGGTAAAGAAGAAGTTGAGGCGCACACGTCCAGATATGGCAATTAAAATAAAAGAAGAAGTACAAAAACAGTTTGATGCTGGCTTCTTGGCCGTGATCAGTTACCCTCCGTGGGTTGCCAACATTGTGCGGGTTCCCAAGAAAGATGGTAAAGTCAGGATGTGTGTAGACTACAGGGATTTGAACAGGGCCAGCCCCAAATATGACTTCCCTCTACCTCACATAGATGTGCTTGTCGATAATACTGCTCAGTTTTCCGTGTTCTCCTTCATGGATGGATTTTCCGGCTATAATTAGATTAAGATGTCTCCCGATGACATGGAAAAGACAACCTTCACTACTCCTTGGGGTACCTTCTGTTACAAGGTCATGCCATTTGGTTTGAAGAATGCTGGAGCCACTTATCAACAGGTGATGGTGACGCTATTTCACGACATGATCCATCATGAAATTGAGGTTTATGTTGATGATATGATAGCAAAATCCCAACAGAGGAAGAGCACTTGGTTAATCTAGCAAAGTTGTTTGACAGACTCCGGAAGTTCAGACTGAGGTTGAATCCGAATAAGTGTACCTTCGGGGTCCGTTCTGGAAAGTTACTCAGCTTCATTGTTAGTGAGCGAGGAATTGAGGTTGATCCAGCCAAAGTGAAAGCTATCCAAGAGATGCCTGATCCGAAGACTGAAAAGCAAGTGTGTAGCTTCTTAGGGAGACTAAATTACATTGCACGGTTTATTTCTCACATAACGGCCACGTGTGAGCCCATCTTTAAGCTTCTGAGGAAGAATCAGGCCATTAAATGGAACGAAGACTGCCAGCAAGCCTTTGACCGAATCAAAGAATACCTGTTAGAACCTCCAATTCTTATGCCTCCAGTGCCTGGGATACCTTTGATTATGTATCTTACCGTGCTTGAAGGATCGATGGGATGTGTGCTGGGTCAGCAGGACGAGTCTGGTCAAAAAGAGCACGCCATTTATTACCCTGAATCCAAATGGAAGTTGATGTTTGACGGGGCTGTGAACATGAATGGAAGTGGAGTAGGTGTTGTTATCATCTCGCCAAAAGGGGTCCTTACACCTGTAGCTGCTCGGTTGACTTTCGATGCACTAACAATGAGGCGGAGTATGAAGCTTGTATCGTGGGGATCGAAGAGGCAATCGACTTGCGAGTCAAAAACCTCGAGATCTTCGGAGATTCTGCTTTGGCGGTAAATCAAGTCAATGGCAAATGGCTGGTTCATCAACCTCATTTGATTCCTTACAGAGATTATGTCAGGAGGCTGTTAACTTTCTTCACCAAAGTCAAGCTGAATTACATTCCTCGAGATGAAATCCAATTCGCCGATGCTCTAGCAACTTTGTCGTCCATGATTAAAGTTTGTCAAGAGAATTTCATGCCTCGAATTACGGTCTCCCGTCTTGAAAGATCAGCTTATGTCTTTGCACTCGACGATGGTGAAGATAACAAGCCTTGGTATCATGATATCAAGCAATTCCTGAAGGCTCAAGAATACCCGGCTGGGGCATCTAGTAAGGATAAGAAGACCCTTAGAAGACTGGCAGGAGGTTTCTTCTTGAATCAAGATGGCGTGCTGTACAAGCGAAATTTCGACATGGTCCTTCTCAGATGCGTGGATAGACACGAAGCAAACTTGTTGATGCAGGAGGTTCACGAAGGCTCCTTTGGTACCCATGCTGGAGGACATGCCATGGCCAAGAAGTTGTTGAGATCGGGATACTATTGGATTACCATGGAATCCGATTGTTGTAAATACTTTCGTAAATGCCACAAGTGTCAAATTTATGCCAACAAGGTCCATGTGCCTCCGAATCCGTTGAGTGTCATGTCTTCACCATGGTCGTTCTTTATGTGGGGCATTGATATGATTGGTAAGATTGAGCCAACAAATTCTAATGGTCATCGCTTCATCTTGGTTGCTATAGACTATTTCACGAAGTGGGTTGAAGCGGCATCTTACACCAATGTCATTAAACAAGTGGTAGCCCAATTTATTAAAAGAGACATCATTTGCCGGTACGGATGATGGATGACTTGTGTCGAGATTTCAAAATAGAACATCACAACTCATATCCATATCGCCCGAAGATGAATGGCACCGTCGAGGCGACCAATAAGAACATCAAGAAGATTGTGCATAAGATGGTTGTGACATACAAGGACTGGCATGCGATGCTACCATTTGCGTTGCATGGGTACAGAACGTCAGTACGTACTTCAATAGGGGCAACTCCGTTATCACTGGTGTATGGTATGGAGGAAGTCCTACCAATTGAAGTGGAAATCCGCTCGTTGATATTGATGATGGACATTAAGCTAGATGAAGCTGAGTGGCTCCGATCCAGATATAATCAATTGAGCCTCATTGAAGAAAAACGTCTAGCAGTTGTATGCCATGGTGTTGCACCCCAAAATTTGCCCTCACCTAGACAAGACATTATGTACTAAGGTGTCCAAAGAGGTTCACAAGGTTCACAAGATTCACAAGGTTCACAATTAGTCAGAAAGATTGACAATTCCCTCAGACAAAGCCTCCTCCTAAGCAATGCATCTTAAACTAGGGTTTTGGATTTCATCAGGCTAAATGGACTTCCAAGGCTTCAGGTAAGCTTTATAGCACCCTATATGTCTTCAAGAATCCCTATGTCAAGTTTCAAGGCTTTCCCAAAAAGTTTGCTCAGTCAGATGATCAGATAGGCTAAAATCAATCAAAGTAGTTAAAAAGTCAAACTGAGGTCAACTGTGGTCAAACCAAAGTCAAAATTCATGATTTTTTGCCAACATCAAGTATATGAAGTAAAATTCATCATTTGATCAAGGGTTGATCATGATTCATCAAGGAGATTTCAGATCATCAAGAATCAGGAGTTTCTAAATTAGGGTTTTCATTGGAAAAGTCAACTAAACTTTGACCAGCCATAACTTTCACATGCTTCATCAAATTTTTTCCATCCAAAGCTCATTTTGAAGGAAATTTAATTCTCTAAAACTTTGTGTCTCACAAGCCAAACCCAAAAATGCTTCATTTGGAAGGTATGAGCTAAGACATTATAGCCAACAAAAAGTCAACATCTTCCAAAGGGCATAACTTGAGATTGGTAAAGGATATTGACATGAAACCAAAGAGGTTGGTTAGAGGACTCTATAAGATTTCCAAAATGTCCAAGAACACCTTCATAGCCTTAAAATTGAGAGATTTGTGAATTTGCAAAGTTGGGAAATTTTTGAGGGGTTTATTGAGCAAATGGGATCTTAAAACCAATTCTTCCACATGGGCTTGCATTTTTATGACCCAATCACTACCATGACATCATGCACGAATTAAAAATCATTTATTCAAATTTTTATTAATTTTATTTTATTTATTATGATTTTATACATTAAAAATCATTTTAAATCAAAATAAAATATAAAAGTCTCAATATTTGATATGATTTTTGTTCTAGAAATTCTTAAAGGACAATTAAAGATGATTGAGATCATGTAAAATCAGATCAACCAAAAATAGTAAGAAGATATCAAATTTTTTCAATATTTTGAAGCATATCTTTCTTCAATCTCAAGTTATCCAAAAGTCCAAAGTGGGATTTGATTTTTTGACCTAATTAGGTCCTATTATATATGTACAACATAAAGCAATGCAGGGGACACGATTTGGCTGCCTCAAGAACAAAAATCACAAGTCAAAATTTCACTCCAAATTTAAAATTCGGTTTCTGCCATTTAGGTTCATTCAACACAATTTAAAGGTGTAAATTTGTTCCTTGGGAGGTCTATAAGCTATTCACATCCTCATTATCATTGCATCCATTACCAAATTTGATGCATGATTTGTGTTTGTTATGACCCTAGGATTGTTTCTGGATTGATTTCTTGAAGTTTCATGGCCTATAATGCATTCCACTATAACTAGGGTTCCAAGCTTCAGTTTGGGGCTTTGCGATTTAGCTAATATTAATGATTTCTAATGACATAGATGAATCGTATAAGTCATGGGGAATTCATTGGTGTTATTAATTTGAAGAAATTGTACCTATTGCATAACATTTTAAATTCACAGGTTTTATGTGCAAGAAAATTCGCAGCAAAGTTTGTATATAAATTCGCAGGTAAATTCGTGGATCTGGAGGTAGAAGATGAAGGCAGCGCGCGCTTTCTAATTTTTAAAAATTTGTTTTAATATTTTATGAATTGTTTGTATGTTGTTTCACAAATGTGTTGATGGCTCAGCTGGCCATGTGTATGTGCGTGTAAGCCTTGGTACCTGGGTTCGATCCCTAGGTTTTTCCTTTTTGTTCATTTATTTTCATATTTTTCAGGTTTACTTCTTATTAGCCTGGATGCGTTTCATTATCAGCTGTGCAGGCGCAGCCCAGTGGTCTCTCATCTTGCTGGTATTGGGGAGGTCCTGGGTTCAAATCCAGGCCTCCCCCATTATTTTTAAAACTTTGTTTTGCTATTTTCTTAATTATTTTAATTATATATTATCTAATTATTTAATTTGTTTTATATTAAAATTAAAAAACTCTATTTTAAATATTAATCAAATTTATATTTTTATAAATATCATAATATGTTTTTGTAAATAATTTTGTATATAATTTTATTATTCATAATTTGTAAATAATTTATTTAAGTTTTAATTAAGTATTTAAAACCTAAAATATCTAAACCCTAATTTTTCTTAAATAAAAATGTAAACCCTAATTTCTAAAAAACCCTAATTTTTATTAACCTTAATTTTTAACTTAATTTTGTTATAAACTATAATCAAATAATTAATCATTTTTTATGTAAATAATTATTATTTGTTTATTATTATAATTATTCTATTTTCTTCTAAAAATATTTCTAAATGTTTATTCAACTTAAAAATAATATTCTTTTAAATTTTTATCTTCTTTATATTTTTACTAACCCTTTCTTCTTATTATTATTGCATTATTACTAACATTTAAGTTATTGCTTATTTATTTTCTATTTTATCGTTATTATTATTTTTTTCCGATTATATTGTAACTATCCTAAAGCTTTGTAATAGTTTAGGTTTATATTTTTGCTTTATTTTTATTGTAAATATATTAACTGTGTGGTTAGTAACTATAGGGTGTGCATAACATGTTTGTGATTAAAATTAATTTAGAATAACTAATTTAAAAAAGATAAATATTTGAACATGAACACTCACACGTAAGTCGATCTTTGATCGCCATCTTGCACTTTCTAGGATTACCTCTCATGTTGCCTATTTCTAAGGTCAAGTAAGGTGTCTTAAGCAAAGTCACTTCATAAATATCATCAAGTCCCTTCAGTTTATAAGATCAAGTCCCTTCGAGGTTGCCTGCGATAAATGATCTTGTCCCTTCGAATAAAAGATGATAAGTCCCTACGTATTGCTAAAGACACCTCATAGTTGCCTATATTCAGATGTCCCTACACATGTCCCTTATCACATCCAAGGTAATGACTACCTATTCCTTAATAATAGGGATAGTCTTACCATTGAAAGAACATAAGAACAGTAAAGACTTAATATAGGGTAGGTTCCTCTTAGTTACTTGCTCACACATTTCAAAATACATTTTACACTTCTCATTTCAAACAAATTTTCAAAACAAAGTCTTTATATACATCCATACGAGGATCATTATAAAGTACTTAGAAAATTCTTAATCACACACTACACCTTTCTCGAAACAATTTAAAGTGAGCTAAGTAACTAAGAGCCCATGGATAACCATGGATATAAAGGGTGCTAACACCTTCCCTTTATATAACCTACCCCCCGAACTCAAAATCTTTTTAAGGTCTTTCCTGTTCTTTTATGTCCTTTCCTTTTGGATAAAATAAAAGTCGGTGGCGACTCTTGCTATCCGCAACATTTAACTAAAGTCAGTTCTCCCACCGAGTTACAGAACTGGCGACTCTGCTGGGGATTTAATAAAAGAGGGGTACCCTTAGGAATTAGATCACTTAAATTGTTTGCCTTGTTTGCTTTATATTACTTGTTGGGATTTATGTGTGAAAGATCCTAACCTGGATCTAGTGTACCTTAGGTAAATGACAATAGACCAAGGAAACTGTACGGCGTATACCGATATGGTTGATCTGGTGGCCATAGTTAGTGTGACTTCTTGGTGGGTGCTTATGTTCCTTAAGCAAGTTGAGGATAATATAAGGCTGTCATATGTTGTCAATACACTAACTGACTTTTAGAACCCTACTCATCCCATCTTGGCGCTTAGAAAAGTAGTGAGATAACCGACTTTGGTAAAGACTGAAGTTGGTTGATACTCGATGCTACACTCATTGAGATCCTAAATTTGGAGGGTTTTGGTTGGCAAGTAAGTTGCCTACTGAACAACCACCCTTATGAAGGATCAATGATATTGAGATCCCTTAGAACCTAGTTACTTTATAGGACAGGATGAACCAACTAAACTTCAGGGGAGGGTACTTACCTTTAAACCTCATGCAAGCCTTCAAACCTAGGGCTATTGTGTGACTTGTTTGTGCGTGCCACATGTTTGTGATTGAGCATAACATCATAGCATCATCATGCATCATAAGCATAGCATTTTCACTAACCATTTCAAGGACCAAAGGATTTATCTTTGTTCTTTGTTGCAGGTCATGACTTCTGCTCGTAGGAATACTATCCGGATCAACTTTGTAGGAATACCTTCCAAGCTTAAGGAATTAGTCTCTCAAGTTTCTGAAAACTCCCAATTCATAAAGAAGCATGGTCACCTACTGGATCTAGTTACTTCACGGTTCAATGAAGACATGATGAGTGTTCTGTTTCAGTTCTTTGATCCTAAACATCATTGTTTCACATTCCCTGATTATCAGCTGGTTCCTACAATGGAAGAGTTCTCCAAATTGTTGGGTATACCTATCCTTGATCAGAGACTCTTCACAGGCTTAGAGAAAGAGCCTAAACCTGAAGTCATTGATGCAGCCCTACATCTGAAGAAATCAGACATTGTCTTAGAAACAAGGAGTGGAGTTAAGGGTATTCTTGCTAAGGTATTGATGGGGAAAGCTCAAGTGTTCCTGAAGGCTATGAGTTATGATGCTTTTGAGGAGATCTTATCCCTATTGATCTATGGCTTAGTGTTGTTCCCTAATCCAGACCAGTTCATAGACGTACACGCCATCAACATATTTCTGACTCGCAATCCAGTGCCTACATTACTTGGAGACATCGTACACTCTCTTCATACCCGTACTACAAAGGCGAGAGGAACTCTGATGTGCTGCATATCTTTATTGTCTAGGTGGTTTATTTATCACCTTCCTCGATCAGTGATGAAGAATGAACAAGGGTTAAGGTGGTCTAAGAGGATTATGTCACTTTCTCATTCAAATATTCATTGGGGCTCTCAATCTATGGAGAATGTTACTATCATTGACCGTTGTGGGGAGTTCCCTAATGTGCCACTCCTTGGCATAAGAGGGGGCATTACCTACAATCCTTCCTTAGCTCTACGCCAGTTTGGTTATGCTCAGAGTGATGGTCCTCATGAGATGCTTATCCAGGGTATTGTGTTCGACTACGACAACGATCTGCAAGGTTACCGTCAAAGGTTTATACGAGCATGGGGTAAAGTGAACAAGGTTGATAGCAAGACTATGGAACAAAAGTACACTATTCCTATGGAACCTTATCTCAGATGGGTGCGATCTCATGCTCAGACTCTTATGATGCCATATCCTGCCATCCTGCCAGTTACCATGGAGTCTGTTGCTGAAGGAGATACTTCTTATATCATTCTTCATCCAGACATGCCCACTGACATGGAGGAGTTACAAAGGTCCTGGATCCAGTTGAAGGAGCAAAGAGATACTTTTGAGACTCATTACAAAGCAAGTCAAGAAAGAATCCTGGAGCTAACAAAACAACTTCACGAGGAGCGGAATCTCAACTCATACCTCAACACATAGAGGAAACGTCCATGAGAGACTTAAAACCCCATTTTTGTATTCATTTCATTTTTGTTGTAAGCCCAAGAGGCAAACAAGTTTATTGATTACTAATAAAAGTTTACTTTCTGATTGTTTAAACAAATTTAAATCCTGTGGTCCTTGAAAACATTACATATGCATTTGCATACCATATCATTGCATCACAGGTTTCTTATAAACAGGTATCTTATCTTCTCGCTGTTTATTTCAGCAGAAATGGATCTTGAACAGACTGTCAAAGATCTCCAGGCTCAGAATGCACAATTCCAAGAGTTAATTCTGAATTTGTCCAAGGGGCAAGATGAGTTGAAGACACTGCTGGCTAAGAAGAAGAAGAAGACTAGAAGATCAAGAGGCCTTATCAATCTGGGAAGAAGATTCAGAGGTCCTTGTTGCACCCCAAAATTTACCCTCCACAAGACAAGTCATTGTGTACTAAGAGGTTCACAAGGTTCAAAAGGTTCACAAGACATCTCATGAGGTTCACAAGGTTCACAAAGTTCACAATTAGTCAGAAGATTTGACATTTCCCTCAGACAATGCATCCTCCTAAGCAATGCATCCTAAACTAGGGTTTTGACTTTAATCAGGCTAAATGGATTTACAAGACTTCAAGTGAGCTACATAACATCTTATATGTGTTTAAGAATCCCCATGACAAGTTTCAAGACTTTTCTCAAAGGTTTGCTCAGTCAAATGATCAGATAGGTTAAAATCAGTCAAAGCAGTTAAAAAGCCAAACTGAGGTCAACTGTGGTCAAACCAAAGACAAACTTCATGATTTTTTGCCAACATCAAGTATATGAAGTAAAATTCATCATTTGATCAAGGGTTGATCATGATTCATCAAGGAGATTCCAGATCATCAAGAATCAGGAGTTTCTAAATTAGGGTTTCCTCAGGAAAAGTCAACTGAACTTTGACCAACCATAACTTTCACATGCTTCATCAAGAATTTTCCATCCAAAGCTCATTTTGAAGGAAATTGAATTCTATACAACTTTGTGTCTCACAAGCCAAACCCAAAAATGCTTCATTTGGAAGGTATGAGCTAAGACATTATAGGTCCTTTTAAAAGTCAACAAAAAGTCAACAACTTCAAAAGAGCATAACTTAAGAATGGTAAAAGATATGGACATGAAACTAATGAGGTTGGTTAGAGGACTCTTTAAGATTTCCAAAATGTCCAAGAACACCCTCATAGCATTAAAATTGAAGGATTTGTGCCCTTGCAAAGTTGGGAAATTTTTGGGAAGTTTATGAAGCAAATAAGGCCTAAAATCAAATTTTTGCTAAATGAGCCCACCAAATTGCCATCCCATCTTTACAAAAACACCAAGCACGACCCAACCCACTTATTTTCTGATTTTTTATTTTTTATTTCATATTTATTTGAATTTTATTCATTAAAATACCATTTAAATTGAAATAAAATATAAAATCATATATTTGGAAAAGGATTTTGCTTCTAGAATGTTATAAATGATATTTGGATCAGATTGATACACAAGTTATGAGGATTGTCCCAAAATAGCAATGTTAGATCAAATAAAAATCAAATTTCATGACATATCTTTTTCAATATTCAAGTGATCCAAAAGTCCAAAGAATCATACAATTTTTTGACCTAATCTCATTCACATATATACATAGAACATATCACAACCTCAGGCACGAATTTTTGCAGCCTCTTGCACCACTTTCAAACTTCACCAAAACCATAAAAATCCAATTTTCGGTTTCCATATTTGAAGAGGTTTCAAGGTATTCTAAAGACACCACAAGCTTCCTTGAGCTTCCCTGAATCTAAACCACCTCTTACATGCCTCTGATTCATACTCATTTGCATAATCCGAAGCATTCTTGCCCTTAATCTATTTTTTTCGATTCATTAAATTTACGCGTTTATAATGAGTTTTGATTATGTATTAATGTTTGTTGATGCTCATAGATGATTTCTGGATAGTTTTCGTGAGGCTTCATGCCCTATACCACAATCGGCCATAGCTAGGGTTCTAAGCTCCAAATTGGGGTTTTGTGATTTAACTAATTTAAATAGATTCTAATGACATGGTCTTGTTGTATGAGTCATGAGGAACTCATTGATGTAACTAATTTGAGGAAATTGTACTTGTTGTATGGTGTTTGATATTTGCAGGTTTCGTTGGCAAGAAAAATCGTAGGTAAATTTGAAGCAAAATTCGTAGGAAATATGGCAGTGCTGGAGGAAGAAGAAGATGAAGCTGGCGCGAAAATCTGATTTAAAAAACATGCTTATTTTATTATCTTTTGTTTGTAGATATATTTCAAAACGAATGCTTGGCTCAGTTGGTTAAGGCGTGCGCATGTGAGGCAAGGGTCAAGGGTTCAAATCCCAGCTTCACCAATTTTTTGCGTTTTATCCATTTACTTCACATGTTTAAAATATAATGGTTCATGCCCATCCACTATCACCAAACGCAACGCAGCCTGGTGGAGAGCTTGTTAGTCCAGGGGATGCAAAGCCTAGGGCCTGAGTTCGAATCCCAGCCCCAGGTAAGTTCTTTTTCTCATTATTTTTCATTTATTTTGTTTTATTTATATTATATTTGGTTAATTTAATTAATAATAATAAAGTTTAAAATAAAAATAGTTATATTATTTTCTTATATAATTCAAAAACTTATAGTTTTAAAAACAATTCAAACTTTATTAATAAAATTGTTATATTTATTGTATATATTTAATATTTGTATGTATTTTTGTATAAATAAAATTATATTTAGATTAATTTATAAACCCTAATATTTTATACATAAAACCTAATTTTTTTATAAATCCTAATTTATTTTCCTAAACAATTAAAAACCCTAATTTTATTTTATAATTTTAATTTCTTCTTTTTATTATGCTCGTATAATTATAATTAACAAATATTTTTAATATGTATACATAATTAAATTACTAGAACTATTAATCATATTTATTATTATATAATTATTATTATTCTTAAAATTCTTAAAAATAATTATTTATTTAAATGTGAACTTTTAATTTATTATTATATTATTATGCTAATTTCTTTTTCTTATATTTATTTTGTTTATTATTACTAACCAATTTATTTATTTATTTATTATATGCTTACTTATCTAAATTATTTTTATTATTCTTATAATGTAATTGTGCCAATTATGTAATAGTTATAGAGTTATTTTTATTATTTATTTAAAATGCCATGGTTAGTAAAATAGGGTGTGAAAACTTGTTTGTATTTAAAATTGAATTTAGATCACTAATTTGTAAGATAAATACTTGAATTTGTACTCGCACACACGTAAGTCGATCCTGGATCGCCATCTCACATTCTTAAGGATACCTCTCATGTTGCCTAAAGAAAAAGGTCAAGTAAGGTGTATAAAGTAAAGTCCCTTCATTTATTTATATCATCTAGTCCCTTAAAAGATAATAAGATCAAGTCCCTCCATGGTTGCCTTCGTAAATGATCTTGTCCCTTTCGAATAAAGATGATAAGTCCCTTCAAATTGCTAAATACACCTTACAGTTGCCTGATCACAGATGTCCCTTCATTTGTCCCTCATACATCCAAGGTAATGACTACCTATTCCTTAATAATAGGGATAGTCTTACCATTTAAAGGATATTCAAGAACTGAAAAGATTTAACTTAGGGTAGGTTCCTCTTATGTACTTGCTCACTTTTCAAAACATTTCAAAAACACTTCACATTTTCAAGCGATTTTCAAAACAAAGGCTTTATATATATCCGTACATGGATCATTATAAAGTACTTAAGAAAATTTCTAAACACACACTACACTTCTCAAAACATTTTAAAGTGAGCTAAGTAACTAAGAGCCCATGGATAACCATGGATGTAAAGGGTGCTAACACCTTCCCTTTACATAACCTACCCCCCGAACCCAAAAATCTTTTAAGGTCTTTCCTGTTCTTTTATACCTTTTCCTTTGGATAAAATAAAAGTCGGTGGCAACTCTTGCTATCCGCAACATTTAACTAAAGTCAGTTCTCCCACCATGTTACAGTCCTATCAAGACAAAATTAACAGATTGAGGATTCTGAGTCTGAAAATTCTGAGAAAGAGGGAGGTAGTCTCCATGATACTGTGGGAGATTCTGATTCTGAGGCAAATTATTATCATGATCCTGCTAGCGAAGAGAAGTACAAGATGCTGGTAGATAGAATGAATGCTATAGAACTACAAAAATCTTCTGGGCTTGATTTTGAAGATCTGAGTTTAGTTTCTGGGGTGGTTATACCTATTGGTTTCAAGGTTCCTGTTTTTGTGGTATATGATGGTGTCTCATGTCCTAAGCTGCATTTAAGATCCTATGTCCGTAGAATTCAACCACATACTGCTGATAAGAAGTTATGGATTCATTTCTTCCAAGAGAGCTTGTCTGGAGCTCAATTGGAATGGTACTACCAACTGGAAAGTGTTAATATTCATGATTGGAATGATCTTGCTGAGGCCTTCTATAGGCAATACCAATATAATGTTGATTTAGAACCTACTCGCATGCAGCTCCAAAGCATGTCTATGGGTGCTAAAGAGAGTTTCAAGGAGTATTCCCAAAAATGGAGAGACCTGGTTGGCAGAGTTCAACCTCCTCTGACTGACAGGGAGCTGGTGGATATGTTTATGAGTATGCTGAATGGGCCTTTATATAGTCACCTCATTGGAAGCTCATCATCTGGTTTCACCGAGCTGATAATGACTGGAGAACGTGTGGAGAGTGGTATAAGAAGTGGTAAGATACATGTGGGTGCCTCTTCATCAAGCACTGCTTAGAAGCCCCCTAGTGGAAAGACGGAGTCTAATGCTACGTACGGTCAACATAGTAGTAACAGGAGTCACCAATCTGTGGGAGCAGTTCACATTTCCAATCCTACTCCTGCAGCACCAGATCCACCACAAAACAATCAACAAAAGCCTAGAAGACAATTCACCAAGATCAACATGTCACTGGATCAAGCCTTGCAACACATGTTGAAAGGGGAACTCATTACTTTGAAGGACCCTCCTCAGAATCCTAATACTTCCTCTCCTCGATACAATCCTAATGCAAGATGTGCTTATCATTCTAATAGTCTGGGACATGACACCAACAACTGCTGGGTGTTGAAAAACAAGATTCAAGATATAATTGAAGTTGGGGAGATTGAATTTGACCCTCCTGGGACTCCAAATGTGATCACTGCTCCCATGCCCAATCATGAGAAGACTGTTAATGTTGTTGATGAAGTTTCATATGTTTCCTCAGTAGCAGATGTGACTACTCCCCTATCCATTATCAAGAAGAGGTTGGTGCAGGCTGGATTCTTTCTAGGTTACAATGAAGACTGTTTTTATTGTGCCTACAAACCTGATAGCTGCTGGAAGTTGAAGGATGGTATTCAACGCCTCATGGACAACTACACTATATTGTTTGAGAGGACACCTTCGGTGGAAAGTATGTGTGAACATCTAACTCGAAGTACGAAGCTTGAAGATGTGGCTATGGTTGATAAAGTGCCAGTGAAGATTACCTCTAAGGGTCCTGTCAAGATCACTCCTAAAGGACCTGTCAGGATTACTGCTGAAGGCCTTGTGAAGACTGTTGTTGAAGTTAAGGTGGCTCCCATGATCATTACCACTCCTGGCCCTGTTCCTTATACTTCTGATAAAGCTATACCCTGGAATTATGGTTCTGATGTTTACATCCATGGTGTCAAGCAAGAACCCCTGACTGATGCATCTGTTACTGATGATAATCTTGATGTTGATAATATTGCTGGATCTAGTAAGATCACCAGAAGTGGAAGAATTTTCTCTCCTCAGGCTACTTCCAAAAGTGCAGTTACTCCAACTACTACCTCCAATTCTAGGCCAAGTACTGATGCTCGGGGCAAAGGTCCTGTGGTTGAACCTGTGCAAGCTGAGGCACCGACTGCTGAAAATCTTTCTAAACAGATGGAAGAAATGCTGAAGATCATTCGCAAGAGTGATTATGATATTGTTGACCAGTTGGGGCATACTCCCTCCAAAATCTCCATGTTATCTTTGATGTTGTGTTCTGAGGCTCATGCTAAAGCCTTAATTAAGTTCCTGAAGACTGCTCATGTGCCAAATGAAATTTCTGTGGATCAATTTGAGAATTGTGTTGCACATCTGACTTATGATAATGGGTTAGGCTTTTCTGATGCTGACTTGACTCCTGCCAAGAGAAACCATAACAGAGCTTTGCATATCTCCATTGAATGTAGGGGCACTACCTTGTCTCATGTGCTGGTGGACAATGGTTCTTCATTAAATGTGCTCCCCAAAGAGGTTCTGGATAAGTTCAGTCCTGAAAACGTTGTGTTAAGACCGAGTGATGTAGTGGTGAGGGCCTTTGATGGCTCAAGAAGAGTGGTACATGGAGAAGTAGATCTCCCGATCAAAGTAGGCTCTCAAGTCTTCGACTCTACTTTCCATGTAATGGATATTCGTCATGCGTACTCCTGTTTGCTTGAGCGCCCCTGGATCCATGGGGCAGGTGCTGTGACTTCCACTTTACATCAGAAGTTGAAATATCCGGTGAAAGGAAAGATTGTCACTGTTTATGGTGAAGAAGAATACATGATCAATCATGTGAATACTTTTAAATATGTTGAGATGGATGGTGAATTTGTTGAGACTCCTTGCCAGACATTTGAAGTGGTTCCTTGGGTGGTTCCTCAAAGATGCTAGAGCTGTGGTTGAAGAAGGTGGTTCTACTATTTAGGGTCAGCTTCCTGACATCCCTTACAAGTCTGACAAGTTTGGTTTGGGTTTCACTGTAGAATCCCAAAAGGCTGTTCGTCGTGCTCGTGCTGTCCGTATCACTAATCAAGGGGTCATAAGAGATCAAATCAATTTTGTGGGTGACTGTAATGAAGACTACAACCTGGATGACTGGATCTTTCCTGCCTTGGGTGATGGGCTCAACAATTGGAAGACCGAAGACGTTATTCCTATCTCCTTTAGTCAGGAGTAAATACTATTACTGTGTTTTTATTTTTGTAATTTCGAACAATTAAACTTTTAAGCCTTGTGTCTTTCCCGGGGCACAATGATATGCTTATTACGGGATGTCATTTCATTTGCATACTTCATTCAATAAAAATCAATGGACGTTTCGTTTTCGTAAATATTGTGCTCCTTGTCTTTCTTTTATTTTTTATTTTTGTTTTATCAGCTATGTGTTCTTACACACACCCACATCACTAAAATGCAGATCCTCATCCACTCTGGATCCTGTTGTTAACAGTTCTACTATTGCCCATTATAATTTTGAGAATCCGATTTATCAAGCTGAAGATGGAAAGAAGGAAGATTGTGAAGTACCTGTAGAGCTTGCTAGGTTATTACAACAAGAAGAGAAAGCTATACAGCCACATGAAGAGCCAATCGAAGTTGTGAATCTGGGAACTGAAGAAAACAGGAAAGAGGTCAAGATAGGAGCTGAGTTAGAAGATGGTGTTAAGAGCAGAATAATTCAGATGTTACGTGACTATGTAGATATTTTTGCTTGGTCTTATGAAGATATGCCAGAGTTGGATACAGACATTGTGGTTCACCGTTTACCGGTAAAAGAAGATTGTCGTCCGAAGAAGCAGAAGGTGTGTCGCATGCGTCCTGAAATGTTAGAAAAGATTAAAGCAGAAGTGATGAAGCAGTTTGATGCAGGGTTCTTAGCTGTGACTTCTTATCCTCAATGGGTTGCAAATGTGGTACCGGTACCTAAGAAAGATGGTAAGGTACGTATGTGTGTAGATTACAGGGACTTGAACAAGGCCAACCCTAAAGATGACTTTCCACTTCCTCATATTGATGTTCTGGTAGACAACACTGCTCAGCACAAGGTATTCTCTTTCATGGATGGTTTCTCTGGTTACAATCAAATCAAGATGGAACCTGAAGATATGGAGAAGACTACATTTGTTACACAGTGGGGCACCTTTTGCTATAAAGTGATGCCATTTGGTTTGAAGAACGCTGGGGCAACATATCAGCGTGCTATGGTGGCTTTGTTTCACGATATGATTCATCATGAGATAGAGGTATATGTGGATGATATGATAGCCATGTCCCAGAATGAAGAACAACACCTTGATCATCTGCATAAGCTGTTTGAAAGGTTGAAGAAATACAAGCTCAGATTGAACCCAAATAAGTGTACTATTGGAGTTAGATCTGGTAAACTCCTGGGTTTCATCGTCAGTGGAAAAGGTATTGAGGTAGATCCTGCAAAAGTGAAAGCCATACAAGAGATGCCAGCGCCCCGTACTGAAAAGGAAGTTAGAGGTTTCTTGGGACGATTGAATTACATTTCAAGATTTATTTCCCAGTTAACTGCTACCTGTGAGCCAATCTTCAAGTTATTGAAGAAAGATCAGGTGATGGAATGGAATGACGAGTGTCAGACAACCTTTGATGAAATCAAGAGATATCTTCTAGAACCTCCAATCTTGATGCCACCAGTTGATGGAAGACCCTTGATTATGTACTTAACAGTATTAGACAACTCAATGGGGTGTGTGTTGGGGCAACATGACGAGTCTGTTCGAAAAGAGCAGGCAATATACTACCTTAGCAAAAAGTTTACCGACTGTGAAACAAGATAATCACTGCTCGCGAAAACTTGCTGCGTTTTGGCATGGGCTGCTCGCCGACTAAGACAATATATGTTGACTCATACTACCTTGTTGATTTCAAAGATGGATCCAATCAAGTACATATTCGAGAAACCTGCTCTCTCCGGACGAATAGCAAGATGGCAAAGGATCTTAACAGAATATGATATACAATACACTACTCATAAAGCCATTACAAGAAGTGTTGTAGCCGATCATTTGGCTCATCAAGCAGTGGATGATTGTAGCCGATGGACTATGGTTTTTGATGGGGCTTCTAATGCGCTTGGTAATGGTGTTGGTGTTGTGATCATTTCCCCTGAAGGTTGCCATACCCCGATTACTGCAAGACTTTGTTTCTATTGTACCAATAACATGGCTGAGTATGAGGCGTGTATCATGGGTATCAAAGCTGCCATTGATATGAAGATTCAGTTTCTGGAAATATATGGAGATTCAGCCCTGGTAGTGAGTCAGATTAAAGGAGATTGGGATACCAAGCATGAAAATCTCATTCCCTACAGAGAGCATTTGTTGTCTTTGATCCCATATTTTGAAGAGATTACCTTTGGACATATTCCACGAGGAGAGAATCAGTTGGCAGATGCATTAGCCACCATGGCATCTATGTTTGAGATTGGTTGGGATGATGAAACTCCCAAGATTACTATTGACAGATTTGAGAAGCCTGCGTACTGTAATGAGATTGATACTGAAGGAGGAGAGGAAAAGCCTTGGTTCTATGAGGTGAAAAGATATCTTGAAACTCAGGAGTTCCCTGAAGGGGCATCTGTCAAAGATAAGAAATTTCTGAGGAGATTTTCCGCTAAGTTCTTCTTGAGTAATGGAATTTTGTACAAGCGCAATCATGATTCAACTTTGCTTCATTGTGTGGATAAGAAAGAAGCAGCACAGATTATGGAAGACATGCATGATGGGGTCTTTGGCACTTATTCTAGTGGTCATACCATGGCAAAGAAGATATTGAGAGCAGGTTACTATTGGTCTACAATGGAAGCTGACTGCTATCAATATTCCAGAACATGTCACAAGTGTCAAATCTATGCTGATAAAGTACATATACCTCACCCTCCATTGAATGTGTTGACTGCTCCTTGGTCTTTTGCCATGTAGGGCATTGATATGATTGGTGAGATCAAGCCTATTGCTTCTAATGGGCATCGTTTCATCCTGGTTGCTATTGATTACTTTACTAAGTGGGTGGAGGCAGCTTCATTTGCATCTGTTACTAAGAATGTGGTAGCTCGATTCATTAAGAATAATCTCATATGTAGGTATGGCATCCCTGAAAGGATTATCACAGACAATGGCTCTAATCTGAACAACACCATGATCACTGATCTCTGCACGCAGTTCAAGGTTAAACATCACAACTCTTTTCTGTATCGCCCGAAAATGAATAGGACAGTAGAAGCTGCTAATAAGAACATCAAGAAGATTCTACAGAAGATGACTGTTACTTATAAGGATTGGCACGAGATGTTACCATTTGCTCTTCATGGTTATCGTACTACAATACGTACTTCAACTGGGGCAACCCCATTCTCCTTAGTCTATGGTATGTAAGCAGTTCTGCCCATTGAAGTTCAGATCCCCTCCTTAAGAATCATGAAGGATGCAGGCTTGGATGAAGATGAGTGGATTTAGACTTGACTTGACCAGATAAATTTGATTGATGAGAAAAGACTGGCAGCTGTTTGTCATGGCCAGATGTACCAGAAACGGATGATCAAAGCTTTTAATAAGAAGGTTAAGCAAAAGGTATATCAGGTTGGTGACTTGGTAATCAAGCGTATCATATTACCACAGGGTGATCCTAGGGGCAAGTGGACTCCTACATACGAAGGACCATTTGTAGTCAAGAGAATATTTTCAGGAGGTGCCATGATGCTTACTACTATGGATGGTGAAGACTTCCCACAGCCCGTAAATGCAGACATAGTTAAAAAATACTACGCATAAAAAGAGACCCGCTAGGTTTACTGGCCTAGGCAAAAATAAGGGCATCCCGGCGAACCAAAAGGGTTCGGGCAAAAATTAGGGATATATATAAAAAAAAAGTGTACACCCAGCAAGTCGAAAACCTGAAAAGGAGGCTTGGGCAAAAAAGGGTATCCCGATGGATTGAAAACCTGAAAAGGCAATCCAGGCAAAAGTTAGGGATTAAAGCGTATGACTATGTCTCGTTTGGATCACTCATGTAACCCCAACTAGTTGTGTTACTTAACTCAAGTTCGAACAGATAAAAATCAATCCAATCGTTCCTGTCTCAACAGTAAAGGATGAGATACTTGAAGATAATGGCAATAGTAGAATTGAAACTCAATAGGATTATTTCTCACATAGTTGTCTTTCTTTGTTTTTACAAATTCCTCTTACTAGGATTTCTGTCTCCTTGTACAAACTTGCTTATGTATAAGCCAATTTATAATAAAATCTTGTCTTTGAATCCAGATTTACTTTTACCCTGTTTACCTAAACGAAAACGTCCATTGGTTGTGTTTGAATGTATGTATGCTTTTGAATATGATTGATGTTTACCAGAAATGCATAAAATGCAGTAATAGTATTTACTAAGGAAGAACGAGGGTAGGAGTTCAACGAAGCTTCGCCGGTTCATCCCCACAAGACAACTACAAATCCCCAACAGAGCGAATCTATCTTTATAGATACTTCGAGTTACATCTCCCCTTGAATTTATGTCCATCTCTTTTATCCTCAGTCAGGATACTCAGGAACTTATTCCGTCAATAGAAGTACGACGAACGAAGACAGGAGGTTATAAGTACTATACTATCAAACAAGACGGGAACGAGTTCTTCATATTCTTCAGCAACGAATCGGGATTTATTTTCCCTAGCCAGCAGTTGTTATATAGAGATACTTAGACGCTTCTGGCTACATGATTCATACATACATCATTTACATCATACCATAGCATATCTATAATGCATAATACATTTACTTAAGTACATCATGCCATACATGCATACATATTGCATAAACTAACCTTTTCTTTGCAGGATGGTTACATGCAGATAAAACACTATCAACAATTCACAACAGTTCAGAGACGATCTATACGAAGGTCTAGTGCTGATACTTAATTCAGAGATAATCGCTACGAAGATTTATTTCTGATGATCAATACTCAAGTTGTCCTTGGAAGGGTAAACGGTCTATACGAAGATCTATTACCTAATCCAGGATACTTCCAGAAGAGATAATCGTTACGAAGATTTATTTCTACTGGTCTATTCAACAACTCAAAACAGTTCAGAGACGATCTATACGAAGGTCTAGTGCTGATACTTAATTCAGAGATAATCGCTACGAAGATTTATTTCTGATGATCAATACTCAAGTTGTCCTTGGAAGGGTAAATGGTCTATACGAAGATCTATTACCTAATCCAGGATAGTTCCAGAAGAGATAATCGTTACGAAGATTTATTTCTACTGGTTTATTCAACAACTCAAAACAGTTCAGAGACGATCTATACGAAGGTCTAGTGCTGATACTTAATTCAGAGATAATCACTACGAAGATTTATTTTTGATGATCAATACTCAAGTTGTCCTTGGAAGGGTAAACGGTCTATACGAAGATCTATTACCTAATCCAGGATACTTCCAGAAGAGATAATCTTTACGAAGATTTATTTCTACTGGTCTATTCAACAACTCAAAACAGTTCAGAGATGATCTATACGAAGGTCTAGTATTGATACTTAATTCAGAAAAAGATCGCCACGAAGGTTTGGTTCTGATACTTAAATTAAAGTATGCTCTTAGATATGGTTCAGAGACGATCTATACGAAGATCTAAGCCCTGACACTTAATGAAGGATATTCTTTTTCCCCAGAGATAATGCAGAGACGATCTATACGAAGATCTAGTGCTAGCATTCAACTCAAACCATGTTGCATAAACGATTCAGAGACGGCCTATACGAAGACCTAGTACTGATATCCAGTATCAACATAAAGATATTATCACCTCCTGATATTATGGATGGCATCTATAAGCCCATCTCCAGTTCTTCCAAGTGGCATCTTCAAGCCCACTTAAGCATATACAAATAATCATCAGTGTTACTTTATGCACCGGCGAGTGCAAATTTTTGGGCTTTTGTGTTCAATCCCCTTCAACCTTCCAGGTCACAAATGGCACATATGCCATTCTAAACCCTCAGGTTTTAGAAAATTGAACAGGGGCAGCTGTTGCACCCCAAAATTTGCCCTCACCTAGACAAGACATTGTGTACTAAGGTGTCCAAAGAGGTTCACAAGGTTCACAAGATTCACAAGGTATCTCAAGAGGTTCACAAGGCTCACAAGGTTCACAATTAGTCAGAAAGATTGACAATTCCCTCAGACAAAGCCTCATCCTAAGTAATGCATCTTAAACTAGGGTTTTGGATTTCATCAGGCTAAATGGAATTACAAGGCTTCAAGTAAGATTCATAACACCCTATATGTCTTCAAGAATCCCTATGTCAAGTTTCAAGGCTTTCCCAAAAAGTTTGCTTAGTCAGATGATCAGATAGGCTAAAATCAGTCAAAGCAGTTAAAAAGTCAAACTGAGGTCAACTGTGGTTAAACCAAAGTCAAATATCATGATTTTTTTGCCAACATCAAGTATATGAAGTAAAATTCATCATTTGATCAAGGGTTGATCATGATTCATCAAGGAGATTTCAGATCATCAAGAATCAGGAGTTTCTAAATTAGGGTTTTCACAGGAAAAGTCAACTAAACTTTGACCAGCCATAACTTTCACATGCTTCATCAAAATTTTTCCATCCAAATCTCATTTTGAAGGAAATTAAATTCTCTAAAACTTTGTGTCTCACAAGCCAAACCCAAAAATGCTTCATTTGGAAGGTATGAGCTAAGACATTATAGGTCATTTTAAAAGTCAACAAAAAGTCAACATCTTCCAAAGGGCATAACTTGAGATTGGTAAAGGATATTGATATGAAACCACAGAGGTTGGTTAGAGGACTCACTAAGCTTTCCAAAATGTCCAAGAACACCTTCATAGCCTTAAAATTGAGAGATTTGTGCCTTTGCAAATTTGGGAAATTTTTGAGGGGTTTATTGAGCAAATGGGATCTTAAAACCAATTTTTTCCACACGGGCTTGCATTTTTATGACCCAATCACTACCATGACATCATGCACGAATTAAAAATCATTTATTCAAATTTTTATTTATTTTATTTTATTTATTATGATTTTATACCATTTTGAGCTTATTGATTGAGGCCCGTTTGTCTCTTTTGCAAAGTCTGTCTGAGGTCAGTCTTTGTGTTTCTGGTTATCGCCTGAGGCCGGTATACCAGTGTGTCTCTATTCGAGGATGGTTTCGTGTTTGATCCGAGGATCTTTTGAGAATTGTCATTCGAGGATGACATTCTTTTCTTCAAGTCCTTCTGAGGTTGGTCTTGTTTGTGTTTGTTGTGGTTATCATTCGAGGATGATAGTCCATTTTTGAGCTTATTGACTGAGGTCAGTTTGACTCTTTCGCAAAGTCTGTCTGAGGTCAGTCTTTGTGTTTCTGGTTATCGCCTGAGGCCGGTATACCAGTGCGTCTCCATTCAAGGACGGTTTCGTGTTTGATCCGAGGATCTTTTGAGAATTGTCATTCGAGGATGACATTCTTTTCTTCAAGTCCTTCCGAGGTTGGTCTTGTTTGTGTTTGTTGTGGTTATCATTCGAGGATGATAGACCATTTTTGAGCTTATTGATTGAAGTCAATTTGTCTCTTTTGCAAAGTCTGTCTGAGGTCAGTCTTTGTGTTTCTGGTTACCTCCTGAGGCCGGTATACCATTGCGTCTCCATTCGAGGATGGTTTCGTGTTAGATCCGAGGATCTTTTGAGAATTGTCATTCGCGGATGGCATTCTTTTCTTCAAGTCCTTCTGAGGTTGGTCTTGTTGTTGTGGCTATCATTCGAGGATGATAGACCATTTCGAGCTTATTGGTTGAGGTAAGTTTGTCTCTGTTGCAAAGTCTGTCTGACGTCAGTCTTTGTGTTTCTGGTTATCGCCTGAGGCCGGTATACCATTGTGGCTCCATTTGAGAATGGTCTCGTACAAGATCTGAGTTGTCATTCGAGGATGACAGTTTTCCCAACATATTTTATTACCCACAGTGTGCAAATTTCCAAGTTTTATTCGAGTATTCAATCACTCCATACCTTGAATGTATAAAAGATGTTGCAATTATTCGTTCAGGCTTGCAGATGATTGAATAGGGGCAACTGTAATACCTCAAAATTTGCCCTCATATTTATTCCCTTTACTGGCTTATCGCTTCGCATTTGTAAACACCCCAAATTTGCCCTCATTAATTTCACACCATTGTCTTGTGATCTTTCATGTTTGCATTAGTTTAATCATATCATATCATGTTGCATTTTTGCTTCACTGCATTAGTTCAAATTCATCTGCATTTAGGGTTTGTGATCTGAGCAATCCAGGATCCATCTGAGCCACTCCAAAGGCCATCAATCATTTCAAGAGGGTCCATGTATGTTCAATCATCATATTTTATCCTCCAAAGATCAAGGAAGTCAAAAAATCACAAGAACTGGCAAAGCATGGAAGCAGAGCTAGGGTTTAACTGCACAAATGACCTAAAATTAGGGTTTTGGTTTTAGAGGCCATAACTCCAATTTTTTTGGTCATTCTTATTTCTATTGGTCTATATATGATATAAGGATCATGCATACCAAGTTTGATGAAGAAATTCATTGTCGAAGTCATCTGATCACTGGGTAACTTCCTGAGCAAGTCAGAGCAAAATCAGGGCATCTGAGGCCCCCTAACATGGAACCAAAGTGTATTTTTCATCAAATTGAAGTTATATGGTATTTATTTGATCATTGAAGTGCTTAGAAGTTCACAAATTTGAAGAAAAGTGAGCAAAACCAAAAGTTGCCAAAAATGGAAATGACTTGTAGTGTAAACTTTCCATTTTGGGAAAGTTTTTCAACCTCCTCTTTCTCAACCAAAAATGCTTCAAATGAAAAATTATTGGCCATGAAAGTTGTAGATTGGATCATTCCCTTTTCAAAAAGTACAAGAACAAGATCTAATTCATTTTAGAACTCAAGTTATGGCTTTCCAAAGTTGGCAAAAATCACATAATTTTCAAGAATGCACCAAAGAGGGATTTTTGCAAAACCTCTTGCCAAGCTATTTTGTGACCTCAAACACACTTCTAAGCATCATACAAACATTGTGCAATGTCTAAAACTCAGAATTGTCCAAAGAATCTCAAGTTTTCATGCCTTGCCCATGAAGAAATCTCAAAGGGGCCAAACTTTCTCCAAATTGCAAAACACCCCATAACTTATTCCCCACATGCTAAATTGCCTCAAAGTGAATTCCATGGACATGCTGCACCAGACACCCCATTGTACCAAGCCTGCCACTTGCCCATACCTCAAGTACAAGAAATGTTGACTTTTTGCATTTCACACCATACCAATCACACTATGCCACAACAACTCTCTGAACCAATTGCATTTGTTTATACTAACCTAAAGCAAGCATTAACACACAAGAACTCAGCCAAAAACCTCAGCATTCTCTAGTTCACAAAAATCACCTCTCTTGCATTTTCCTTCGAAACACACATCACACTTGCTCATTCTTCAAGCAAACACCACCATTCATTTCCAAATCAATCACTGATCACAAACCACCCATCAAAACAGCCAAGAACACACCACAAACAAAACACGCTTTTCTGACCAGTGGAGTACAAACTCACAAACCATCCACTCTCAAGGTCTTCCAAGCTTCAAAGTTTCTTCAGGGAGGACATATGAGTCATCTTGCACAGAAGAAGCAGTCAGAAAGCTCTAAAGTAAGAAGTTCCATCTCAGGTAGCCCTTCGAATTAATTTTTCCAGAACCTTTATTTTATGTTACTAAATGGTTAAGCATGTTCCCCTGAGTACACTGAACTTGTTATTTTTGAAAATGATGAAGAAATGAGAATGTATTGTTTGTCTGAAAGTTTCACCATTTTTGTTCATTGCTTTGAATCTTGAGTTTGGTTGAAAAGAAATTGTTTTTGAGGGTGAGTTTGATCTTAGGAGAGTGAGAGGAGTCAATCTGGAGCTTTAGAGCTCCAGAAATGACCTAGGGAGTGAGTTGAAAGTTTTCAGGGGAGGGTTTCACCGGAGAAGACGACCGGAGCTCTTCTCCGGTGTCCTGAAAGTAATTAGGGCAAAACCTCATTAATTAGGGTTAGTTTAAATTATGGCCGTAGGATTCAGCTTCCCCGCGTGTTTGAATGGCCCAGATGCTCTCATTAAACCCTAATTGTTTTAATTAAGTGAGATTAGCTCAATTTGAATTTTGTCCCTTGGATTTGGCGCGTGGTCAACAGGTCCTTCCCCAGAATCAATCCAGGCCCTCCATTCAGCATACTTCTCATTTTATTTAATTTTCATTTCATTTTTCTTATTTATTTTGTACGAATTATTAAAAATAGTAAAAATGATCAAAAAAATCTGAAAATTTTTTATCTTGACTTTTATTAATTTTCAGAAACCAAAAATATTTTATTTTTATTTTTTGCATTAAAAAAGTATTTTTAAATCATTTAAATGTTTTATTTAATTAATTAATGAAAATTAATTAATTAAAAATACATTTAAGTATTTAAAAATCACCAAAAAAATCAGAGAACATCCTTAAACATTTAGAAGCATTTACAAACTCACCATACAAATTTCTTTTTGGTTTTGATCATGCTTTGACATTTTTCAATGAATTAGGGTTCTTAAAATTGTTCATTTTTTAACCCTAACTTCAAAAATTCATAACTTTTAAACCAAGTTGAGTTTGTGAATGATTCTTTTTTCATTGTTCTATGCATGGTTTCTAGCATCCAAAAACATTTTTGTTTCATTTTTATCTTGCATTTTCAAATTATTTGGCTTTTTACATTGAGGATCACCCAAAAAACCCTAGAAACTTAGGAAATTTATAACTCCTTCTAGGTTTAGCTTCTAACCTCACCCTTTGGATGGTAACCTAGTATAGGTTTAGGGTTCCTTTGAGTGCATTTTCAATTTTTTATCATGTCATTTGCTTCTGTTTTTGCCATTTGCATCTCATCCTTTCATGAAAACCCTAATTTCTCATCTTCCTTTGCATACATCTTGCATATGCTTGCATTCATGAACTTGCCATGACATTTTATACATTCACATGACATATAAGAAATATTAGGACACATTAGAATCATGTTTGATCATTGTATCATCCATTTGCCATGTTATGCCTCCATTTCATTCCATGTGCATTCATGAACTTTCATGCTTCCTTTATGCTTCATTTGCATTCTCATCCCTTGTATGATCATTCACAACTCCTGACATGTTTTCACATCATCCCTTTGCATCATTTATATCATGAATATGCTTCTGGTTTTGGTTTGCATCCTTGCATTCATTTCATTCTCATTTCATTTCACTTCTTTTTACTAACTTTTCAGGTGGTAAGTTACTTTGAGAAGTGAATTTGCCTTCACTTCTCACATTCTATTTTCATCTCTTTTATGCATTCATTGCTGCATTTTGTATTTGTATTAGAGTGAGATTGCTCATTAATGTTCCTTCTTCACCTTCTTTCTTTAAGCAACTTATCTTCTTAAGTGAAGTAAGTTGACTTACTTCTCTTGCTTCTCCTCCTTTCATTTGCTTCTTCCTTGGTGGCCCTTTTTGAAGATCTCTTGCAAGCCTCATAAACCCTAGGAATACCCAAGAATGATCACAATTAGGGTTTGATTAGTCCCCCCATTAGTTTTACCTTTGTGTCATCTTTTGTGTCTCTCCTCTCATCTCATAATCAGGGATTAAACCTTCAAGGTTTTAAGGCTTTGTGATTAAAGTTATGCCTGCATCGTTCTCTTAGGATGGAGTATATAACTTTAATCCTAAGTGTTAAACCCTTAATGTGTTTAAATCCTTTAATCAATTCATATAATAATCACTAAGACATCAAGCTTGTAACTTGGTCCTAGCATTAGGGTTTTAATTCTTCCTTAATTGGTTAAGAAGGACTAACCCTAGTGTTAATGGACAAGTCCCCCTCAAGTTGTCTTACAAACCATAAAATTCACTTCTTAATCTTATCATTAACTAAAATCCACTTTAATAAAGGCTTTGTTTTGTCATGAGGTTAATCCCTAATCATGGATTAAGTTGAGGAGCCTTCCTCAGCTTAAATGTTCTCATCTATTATCCTTCTATTAGGATGGTGTAATGAGTCCATTAAATCCCTGATTATGGCTTAAAATCATTACTTAACACTAAACAAAAAACTCCAAAAACATCTAAATAATTACAAGTAGGTTAATGATCTTAATCCTACATCATGGTAATTAAGTGTGAGGTGCTTACTTCATATTTAAGGTATTCTCATTACCAGAGTACCTCCTATAATGGCCTTCCTCAAAGATGCTAGAGCTGTGGTTGAAGAAGGTGGTTCTACTATTTAGGGTCAGCTTCCTGACATCCCTTACAAGTCTGACAAGTTTGGTTTGGGTTTCACTGCAGAATCCCAAAAGGCTGTTCGTCGTGCTCGTGCTGTCCGTATCACTAATCAAGGGGTCATAAGAGATCAAATCAATGTTGTGGGTGACTGTAATGAAGACTACAACCTGGATGACTGGATCTTTCCTGCCTTGGGTGATGGGCTCAACAATTGGAAGACCGAAGACGTTATTCCTATCTCCTTTAGTCAGGAGTAAATACTATTACTGTGTTTTTATTTTTGTAATTTCGAACAATTAAACTTTTAAGCCTTGTGTCTTTCCCGGGGCACAATGGTATGCTTATTACGGGATGTCATTTCATTTGCATACTTCATTCAATAAAAATCAATGGACGTTTCGTTTTCGTAAATATTGTTCTCCTTGTCTTTCTTTTATTTTTTATTTTTGTTTTATCAGCTATGTGTTCTTACACACACCCACATCACTAAAATGCATATCCTCATCCACTATGGATCCTGTTGATAACAGTTCTACTATTGCCCATTATAATTTCGAGAATCCGATCTATCAAGCTGAAGATGGAAAGGAGGAAGATTGTGAAGTACCTGTAGAGCTTGCTAGGTTATTACAACAAGAAGAGAAAGCTATACAACCACATGAAGAGCCAATCGAAGTTGTGAATCTGGGAACTGAAGAAAACAGGAAAGAGGTCAAGATAGGAGCTGAGTTAGAAGATGGTGTTAAGAGCATAATAATTCAGATTTTACGTGACTATGTGTCGCTCCCGATAAAATGGGAATGGAGCCCAGATAAAGGTACAGACGCGAACGGTCGGCGAGAGGGACAATGAGAACACACAGCCGTGAACTCACTGGAGATGAATAGAGTCGCCAGCTAGGCATTTTTATCCCGGAGGAAAGGCAATGCTGCATAGACCTGGAAAAGGATGGATAAGACGGTTGCGAACCAGAGAGACTGAGAAAGGGGGTTGGTTACAACCTGGGAAGGTATTAGCACCCAGATTGTCCGTCGTACTCGACGGGATCCACGCTTAAAAGATTTGTGTTTTAAAGGGGTAGTGTCAGTGCAATCTGTGTACAAAATAGCTGGAAAAGAATGTACAGGTGTCAGTGTAAAAGAAGTGAAGTGTGATATGTATAAATGATGTGTCAGTGTAAGAATGAGAATGAATTGCTCAAGAATATGAGGCTAAAGAATGAAACTGGAAGGAGAGGGAATGTACAGAGACTTTTGTTCGATAACTGTTAAGTTATGCCTACGTATCCTCTCGTGCAATGAGGAAGTCAGAACACCGTAGTTCGACTCAAAGAGACTGAAGGATGAATTGACTTGTGAACTGCTTGCTTGTCTATGCTCAAGTGTATGACCTGTCTGGCTCAGGTGCAAACTGTCTTGCATTAGACGGAGAAAGCAAGTTCTCGATTATGAGTGAAGATGATGAGAAGAGAATCCCGAAGGAGACGATTATTGTTTGTTTTTGAGTTTTCAGTCTTTTATTGCCTTTTGGAGTTTGTCATAAGTTAATGAGCTTAAGCCTAGACCAATGGATTTAGTAAACTCATCACATCTTCCCTCTGATTAGGGGTAATGAGAATACCTTAAGTGTGAAGTCAGCTTCTCACACTTAATCACCTCTGATGTAGGATTAAGATCATTAACCTACTTGTGATTATTTAGATGTTTTTGGTGTTTTTGTTTAGTGTTAAGTAATGAGGTTAAGCCATAATCAAGGATTAAACAGACTCATTACACCATCCTAATAGAAGGATAATAGATGAGAATGTTTAAGCTGAGGAAAGCTCCCCAACTTAATCCATGATTAGGGATTAAACTCATGACAAAACAAGCCTTTGATTAAGTGGATTTTATTTAATGGTATGATGATGAAGTGATTTTTAGGGTTTGAAAGACAACTTGAGGGGGACTTGTCCATTAACACTAGGGTTAGTCCTTCTTAACCATTTAAGGAAGAATTAGAACCCTAATGCAAGGCCCAAGTTACAAGTGTGATGTCTTGATGATTATTATGTGAATTGATTAAGAGATTTAAACACATTAAGGGTTTAACACTTAGGATTAAAGTTATACACTCCATCCTAATAGAAGGATGCAGGCATAAGCTTAATCACAAAGCCTTAAAGCCTTTAGGGTTTAGTCCCTGATTATGAGATAAGAAGAGATGACTCAAAAGAGACACAAAGGTAAAACTAAAAGGGGAGACTAATCAAAACCCTAATTCATTGTCATGCTTGGTTGTTCCTAAGTTTTGTGAGGTTTACAAAAGGAGTCTCCAATGGAACCACCAGGAAGCAGATGAAAGGATCAAGAGAAGCAAAGCAACTTGCTTCATTCAAGAAGTCAAGTCACTTGAAGAAAGAAAGTGGGAAGAAGAAGAATGAGCAAGCTCAATCTCAAACACAAACAAAAATTCAGCAATGGATGCAAGAGAGATGAGAAGAAAAGTTATGAGAAGTGAAGGCAAATTCACTTCCCAAAATCACTTACCACCTGAAAGGTTAGAAAAGAAGTGCAATGCAATGCAAAATGGGATGAGATGACATGATGAGAAACAAAACCAGAAGCATTTACATGATGCTAATGATGTTATGAGATGCTGCAAACATGAGGCAGCACATGGAAATGATCATACAAATTCATGAATGCAAGTGATGCAAGTTAGGAAGCATGAACATACATGAAAGGTTATGAAGTGTACAATGCAAACAACATGGCAAACACATGATGCAATGATCAAACATGTTTTCTATATGTCTTATGATGTCAAATGAATCAAATGGAGGCATGGAATGTCATGGCAAGTCATGTTATGCAAGAGAATGCAAGAGGGATGCAAAAGAAAGCCCAAATTAGGGTTTATGAATCAAACATCAAACAAAAACCAAAAACAGAAGCAAACCCTAAGATAAAAAATGGAAAATGCCAACCAAAGGACCCCTAAACCTATACTAAACCAATGTCCAAAGGGGAGGTCTCAACTCTTAACCAATCTCAAGTTATGAATTTTACAAGTTATTAGGGTTTTTAGGGTTCCTAAACAAAAGAAATACCAAACAAATTGAAAATGAGGAATCAAACCATAGCCATTTTATCTCAAAAACTACATGCTAAACACAATGCAATGCAAGAAGAATCAATGTCCAACTCCTCATGAATAGGCAGAAATGATTTTTTGAACTTTGGAGCAAATTAATGCATAAAAATGATTTTTATTCAATGAAAAATTCTTAAAATGCATCAAGATCAAAAAAAGAAATTTGGTTTGAAAGTTGGACAATGTTTCTAAATGTCTTAGAACATTTCATGAATTTTTTTGTGATTTTTAAATACCTAAAAGTATTTTTAATAAATTAATTTCCCTTAATCAATTAAAAATAATCTTTTAAATATTTAAAAATACTTTTTTAATGATAAAAAATAAAACAAAAATATTTTTGTGTCATAAAAATTATTAAAACTTATGAGAAAAAGTTTCATAATTTTTAGACATTTTTTACTATTTTTAATAAATTATGCAAGTTAAATGAAAAGGAAATGAATAAAAATAAAGAAAAAGGAAAAGTAATCAGAAGGGATGGCTAGGATTGAATCTGGATTCAAAAGGGTGGACTGCGCGCGTGAATGGAGGGTTTAGATTCACTCTGAATAAATTAATTTAATTAATATTAATTAATACTAATTAAGTGGATTAGGGCATAATGACTTGATCTGAGCCATTCACAAGCGCGCGGGAAGCAGCATCCAAGGGACCAGATTTGAATTTTGCCCTAACCCTAATTAAATGGCTAATTACTTTCAGGCTGCCGGAGAAGACTTCCGGTCGTCTTCTCCGGCCAGCTTCCTCCCTGAAAAATGCTAACTCTCACCCTAGCCCACTAAAACCCAATTTTCTTGCCCAGAAATCAACCCCACGCATCATATAACAAGAATCCATGACCAAAACACATTTATTTCATACAACAAAGCTGAATCGAAGCAAAAGGGATTTAGGTCACAAAATTTCAGGGACATCATACATGCTCAAAACTCAATGATTTTCGAAACCAAACACATCATCATGACCAGTGGAACATAGAGAACCAATTAAGAACTTAAAAACAAGCTCCTGGGAAAAATGTTCATGAAGCTCACCTGAACTGGAGCTCTGACTTCTGGCACTTTCTGGCTAGCTCCTTGGCTCAAACAGGTTCCAATGATTCCCCCTTGAAGCTTTGGATACTTGGTTGGAGTTTAAACAGCCTCTTGAGTGAGTTTGCAGAAGTTCTGACCAAGGGCATGTGAAAATCGTATTTGAGTTATGGAGGGTTTCAGGCCAAAGTAGTGGGTGGTTTCTGGTCAGTGAAGCAAGGTGAGTTGATGTGTGGAATTTGTTTGAGTGTTTATGGCTTGTAGAAGCAGATTCGAAGGCTTTTGCTTTATGGAGTGAAAATGGTGAAATGGAGTTAGGGCTTGTTTCAGGCCTGGGTCTTGTGGATTTGGGGTCAATGAAGCATGGTGATTTGATCAATGGACTTGGCTTTTGTGTTTGTGAGCTGAGGAAACAAATTCGAAGGGAAATGCAAAATGGAGTGTTTTGGTGTATGTGATGCCCTTGAGTGTTTCAGCCTTGCTTTCTTTATGAAATGGTTTGCAAATGGATAGTATATTTTAATCCAAGTGGCCAGAGGATGTGACATGGCCTGTGGTGATTGGGATGTTTACTTTTGCAAAATGTCAACTTGGTTGTAAGAGAGGCATGGGCTTGGTGCTAGCTTGGTACAAGGGCTAGGGCTGGCGCAGCATGGTGTGGTTAGAGACTATGGCTGGTTCAAAGGCCAAGGCAGCAAGTTGTAGGAAGCATCATGATGGTTTTGCAACTTGGTTAACTTTTGGTTCATATGGAAAAATCTTGTTACATAAGCCATGAAACATGAGGCAACTTGGTTCAAATCTGACTTTTAGAAGTTGCATGATCATGTTAAGTGCATTAGAAGCCCACATGGTGACTGAATTGGCCTTGAAAGGAGAATTTGCAATTTTTGCCTTTTGGTGCATATCTTAAGAATCAATGATTTTTGCCAACTTTGTCACACCATAACTTTTGATCCAAGAAGAATTTGATCATGTTCTTGTACTTTTTGAAAAGGGAAAGATGTAATCTACAACTTTCATGACCAAAGTTTTTCCATTTGAAGCATTTTTGGATCAAGAATCAAGGCTTGAAAAATGACCTAAAATGAAGCATTCTTGAAAAGTCAACTATGCCCAAAAAGTCAACATTTGCAAAAACTCCAAATTCTTGATTTTTGTGAACTTCAACCTTCTTCCATGATCAAATGAAGATCATATACACTCAAAATGATGAAGATCACCCATTGGTTGGGTCATTGGGGGCCTCAGATGCCCTGATTTTGCACTGACTTGTCCAAAAAGTCAACTCTTGATCAGATGACTTCCCCATGGAATTTCTTCATGAAAATTGATATGCATACTCCCTAGACCATATAGAGACCAATGGAAACAAGAATGACCAAAAAATTTGGAGTTATGGCCCCTGAAACCAAAACCCTAATTTTAGGTCAACTGTGTTGTCTATCCTGGCTCTGCATCCATTCAAACCCTAGTTCTTGTGATTCTTTTGAAATCTTGACTTTGAGAGGATGAAATATGATATAAGAACACACATGGATCCCCTTTGAAGTGATTGGTGGCCCTTGGAGTGGCTCAAGAGGCTCTTGGATTGTTCAGATCACAAACCCTAGGTGCAGATGACTTAGAAACTATCCAGTGAATCAAAAATGAGATGTGAGATGATATGATTGTGTTTATGCATATGAGATGATCACAAGCCATGGTTTGAATGGGTGAGGGAAAATTTGGGGTGTTTACAGCTGCCCCTATTCAAACATGAGTTAGCTGTGCAGGATGTAAGCAACGGCTTAACAGGCAAACAAGATAACTTGTGGTTGAATACCAAAGACAGTCCAAAATTTGCACTCACAGAATGAAGAAGAAAAGGGATATAGATTGTAAAAGAAAAATAAGTATATTGTAAAGTGCAGGCGACGGAGGACGACCGTCGAGCAGAGGACGACTGCTGAGTAAAGAGCAATGACGGGGACGGCCGACATGCTGGTAAAGTGTGTGGAGTAAAGCGATGACGGGGACGGTCGACATGCTGGGGATAAAAGGTAAAGCCAAGACGGGGACGGCCGACTAGCTGGGAAAAATAAGAAATTATGATGGGGACGGCCATCTGTCGCTCCCGATAAATGAAGCTAGGTCAAATAAGGGTACAGACGCGAACGGTCGGCGAGAGGGACAATGAGAACACACAGCCGTGAACTCACTGGAGATGAAAAGAGTCGCCAGCTAGGCATTTTTATCCCGGAGGAAAGGCAATGTTGCATAGACCTAGAAAGATACGGATAAGACGGTTTGCGAACCAGAGAGACTGAGAAAGGGGGTTGGTTACAACCTGGGAAGGTATTAGCACCCAGATTGTCCGTCGTACTCGACGGGATCCACGCTTAAAAGATTTGTGTTTTAAAGGGGTAGTGTCAGTGCAATCTGTGTATAAAATAGCTGGAAAAGAATGTACAGGTGTCAGTGTAAAAGGAGTGTGAAGTGTATAAATGATGTGTCAGTGTAAGGAAAGAGTATGCTCATGATCATGAGGCTAAGAGAATAATGCTGGAAGGAGGGGGAATATACAGAGACTTTTGTTCGATAACTGTTAAGTTATGCCTACGTATCCTCTCGTGCAATGAGGAAGTCAGAACACCGTAGTTCGACCCAAAGAGACTGAAAGATGAATTGACTGGTGAACTGCTTACTTGCCTATGCTCAAGTGTATGACCTGTCTGGCTCAGGTGCTAACTGTCTTGCATTAGACGGAAGAAGCAAGTTCTCGTTTATGAGTGAAGATGATGAGAAAAGAATCCCGAAGGAGACGATTATTGTTTGTTTTTTTGAGTTTTCAGTCTTTTATTTCTTTTTGAAGTTTGTCATAAGTTAATGAGCTTAAGCCTAAACCAATGGATTAGTAAACTCATCACATCTTCCCTCTGATTAGGGGTAATGAGAGTACCTTAAGTGTGAAGTCAGATTCTCACACTTAATCACCTTTGATGTAGGGTTAAGATCATTAACCTACTTGTGATTATTTAGATGTTTTTTGTGTTTTTGTTTAGTGTTAAGTAATGAGGTTAAGCCATAATCAGGGATTAAACAGACTCATTACACCATCCTAATAGAAGGATAATAGATGAGAATGTTTAAGCTGAGGAAAGCTCCTCAACTTAATCCATGATTAGGGATTAAATTCATGACAAAACAAGCCTTTGATTAAGTGGATTTTATTTAATGATGGAATGATGAAGTGAATTTTAGGGTTTGTAAGACAACTTGAGGGGGACTTGTCCATTAACACTAGGGTTAGTCCTTCTTAACCAATTAAGGAAGAATTAGAACCCTAATGCAAGGCCCAAGTTACAAGTGTGATGTCTTGATGATTATTATGTGAATTGATTAAGAGATTTAAACGCATTAAGGGTTTAACACTTAGGATTAAAGTTATACACTCCATCCTAATAGAAGGATGCAGGCATAAACTTAATCACAAAGCCTTAAAGCCTTTAGGGTTTAGTCCCTGATTATGAGGTGAGAAGAGAAGACTCAAAGAGAGACACAAAGGTAAAAACTATGAGGGGAGACTAATCAAAACCCTAATTCATTGTCATGCTTGGTTGTTCCTAAGGTTAGTGAGGTTTGCAAGAACAATCTTCAAAGGAGCCACCAAGAAGCAGATGAACAAGATCAAGAGAAGCAAAGTGACTTGCTTCATTCAAGAAGTCAAGTCACTGGAAGAAAGAAAGTGGGAAGAACAAGAATGAGTAAGCTCAATCTCAAACACATATAGGAATGCAGCAATGGATGCAAAGAGATGAAAAGAAAAGTTATGAGAAGTGAAGGCAAATTCACTTCTCAAGTTTACTTACCACCTGAAAGATTAGAAAGAAATGCAATGCAATGCAAAATGGGATGAAATGGTATGATGCTAAACAAAACCAGAAGCATGTTGATGATGAAAATGATGCTATGAGATGCTACAAGCAAGAGGCAAGGCATGGAGATGTTCATACAAGTTCATGGATGCATATGAAGCAAGTTAAGAAGCATGGACACACATGAAAAAGTTATGAAGCAAATAAGGCAAATGACATGGCAAATGCAAGATGCAATGATCAAAGATTCTTTCTATATGTCTTATGATGTCAAATGAATCACATGAATGCTTGAAATGTCATGGCAAGTCATGTTATGCAAGAGAATGCAAGGAGGATACAAATGAAAGCTCAAATTAGGGCTTATGAATCAAACATCAAACAAAAACCCAAAACAGAAGCAAACCCTAAGATAAAAAATGGAAAATGCCACACAAAGGACCCTTAAACCTATAATAAACCAATGTCCAAAGGGGAGGCCTCAACCCTTAACCAATCTCAAGTTATGATTTTTCTAAGTTATTAGGGTTTTTAGGGTTTGTAAACAAAAGAAATGCCAAACAAATGGAAAATGCAAGATCAAATCATGGCCATTTAATCCTAGAAACTACATGCTAAACACAAAACAATGCCAAAAGAATCAATGTCCAACTCTTCTCAAATAGGCAGAAATGATTTTTTGAACTTATGATCAAAATAATGCACAAAAAATGATTTAATTCAATGAAAAATTCTTAAAATGCATCAAGATCAAAAAAGAAATTTGGTTTGAAGGTTGGACAATGTTTCTAAATGTCTTAGGACATTTCATGAATTTTTTGTGATTTTTAAATACCTAAAAGTATTTTTAATTAATTAATTTCCATTAATCAATTAAAAATAATCTTTTAAATATTTAAAAATACTTTTTTAATGATAAAAAATAAAATGAAAATATTTTTGTGTCATGAAAATTAATAAAACTTAAGAGAAAAAGTTTCATAATTTTTATGCATTTTTTGCTATTTTAAATTAATTATGCAAGTTAAATGAAAATAAAATGAAATAAAAATAAATAAAATGAAAGTAAACAGAATGGAGGGATGAGATGAGCCCTAGGTTTGAATGTGTTGACCAGCGCGCATCTGGACGGCTGGAGTTGATTTTGATCAAATTAATTTAATTATGGATTAATTAAGTTAAACACGTGGATTAGGGCATAAGCAGACAGATCTGGACCACTCACTCACGCGCGAAGTCAACAAGTCAAAGGCAATCAACGCTCAGAATTCAAACTTGAGTTAATGACTGGATTATGCCCTAATGACATTCAGGCTGCCGGAGAAGACTTCCGGTCGTCTTCTCCGGCCAGCATCTCCCCTGAAAATCCCCAAAACCCTAAAAACCTAACTAAAATGAAATCTAAGAATTGGGAAATGATCCTTACTCACTCACGAACCAAACCCCTCACTCAAAACAAATTTATATTCCCTAACAAAGCTGAATCGAAGCAAGAAAGAATTAGGGCACGCAGGTTTCAGAGAGCAATTAAACTCTCATTTCAACACCATTTCAAAAACCAAAAGCACCAGGATACTCAGTGAAGCATAGAGAACAAGTTTATAACATGAAAAACGATTTCTGGAAAAATAATTTTCAAGCTACCTGAGATTCGAAGCTTTCACTCTGATGACTTTCTGGCCACTTCCTTCAGTGCAATCCACTCCACTTGACCCTCTGGTGATGCTTGAATGCTCAAGAGGAATTTATGTTGGCTGGATGATGAGTTTAGACAGCTTCTGCTTCAACTCAGTTGAAAATGGCAATGGAGTTTCAGGCAGTTTCAGGTCATTGTGAATGGTTCTTTATGATCAGAATAATGAGTGGAGAAGGTCTGTGGTGTTTGTTTGGATGTTTGTGAGCTATGGAGAGAGTTTCGAATGAAACTGCAAGTTGAGGTGAGAAATGGCAATGGGGTGTTCTTGCTTGTTTCAGGCCTGGCTCTTGGTGGTTTTAGGTCTATGAAGTATGGTGAGTTGATCTATGGAAATGGTTTTTATGTTTGCAAGCTGAGTAAACAAATTCGAAGGAAGATGCAAAATGGAGTGTTTTGGTGTATGTGTTTTTGTGTATGGTTTCAGCCTTGCTAGATGTATGGGATGGCTTGCAAATGAAAAGTATAAACTAACCCCATTGGCTGGATGATGTGACATGGCCTGCAGTGATAGGTAAGTTTGCTTTTGCAAAAAGTCAAATTTTGTGTAAGGAAAGTATGGTGTGGTTCTAGGCTTAGTACAAGGCATGGGCTATGCGCAGCAAAATGAGGGGAAAGGGCTAGCTTGGTTCAAGGGCCAATGCAGCAAGTTGGTGAAGAGAAATGAGTGGTTTTGCAACTTGTTACTTTTTGAAACCTCATGAGAAAAGTCTTGTTACACAAACCATAACCATGTGAAACCTTAGTCCAATTCTGATTTTTAGGGTCTATGGAATGTTTGCATACTGGTTTGAAATGAATTAGAAGTTGCAATTGGCTTTGGTTCATGATTTTGCAAAATTCTCATTTGAAGCATGCCTTGAAAATCAATGATTTTTGCCAACTTTGTCACACCATAACTTTTGATCCAAGAAGAGTTTGATCATGTTCTTGTACTTTTTGAAAAGGGAAAAATGTGATCTACAACTTTCATGACCAAGGTTTTTCCATTTGAATCATTTTTGGATCAAGAATCAAGGCTTGAAAAATGACCTAAAATGAAGCATTCTTGAAAAGTCAACTATGCCCAAAAAGTCAACATTTGCAAAAACCCTAAATTCTTGATTTTTGTGAACTTCAACCTTCTTCCATGATCAAATAAAGATCATATACACTCAAAATGATGAATATCACCCATTGGTTGGGTCATTGGGGGCCTCAGATGCCCTGATTTTGCACTGACTTGTCCAGAAAGTCAACCTTTGATCAGATGACTTCCCCATGGAATTTCTTCATGAAAATTGATATGCATACTCCCTATACCATATAGAGACCAATGGAAACAAGAATGACCAAAAAATTTGGTGTTATGGCCTCTGAAACCAAAACCCTAATTTTCAGTCAACTATGCAGTCAAACCTGGCTCTGCATCCCCTCAAACCCTAGTTCTTGTGATTCCTTTGCATTTTTGACTTTGTGGGGATATACAATGATGCTTGAACACACATGGACCCCTTTGAGGTGATTGGTAGCCTTTGGAGTGGCTCAAGAAGCTTTGAGATTGCTCAGATCACAAACCCTAGGTGCAGATGCCTTAGAAACTATCCAGTGAATCAAAAATGAAATATGAGATGATATGATTGTGTTTATGCATATGAGAATGATCACAAGCCATGGTGTGAATGGGTGAGGGCAAATTTGGGGTGTTTACACCATCAAGATAAAGCTGCAAAATTCTCTGGGGATCAAATGAAACATGACGGGGACGGCCATCAAGCTCATAAAGTAAAGTAACCGACGATGGGGACGGCCATCGGGCTAAAAAGAAAAGGGACCACGACGGGGACGGCCATCGGGTTAAAGAATAAATGAAATAAACAGATGATGAGGTACGGTCATCAAAGGTGAAGGACGATCACCTAGCAGGGGACGGCTGCTCTGTCGGGGCTAAGATGAGGGACGGTCATCTAAGGTGGAGGACGACCACCTGGCAGGGTACGGCTGCCAAAAATATCGCGACATAGGACGAATGCCGGATAAAAGGTCAACGATGGGGACGGCCATCGGATGAGAATGATGGAGGACGACCATCAAGAGGTGGAGGACGACCACCTAGCAGGGGACGGCTGCTCTCGAGGTTTCTCATGACATAGGACGAATGTCAGATAACCACAAATCAACAATGGGGACGGCCATTGGATAAAGTGATGAAGGACGATCATCAAGAGGTGGAGGACGACCACCTAGCAGGGGACGGCTGCTAAAAATCAACGATGGGGACGGCCATCGGATGAGCATGATGGAGGACGACCATCAAGAGGTGGAGGACGACCACCTAGCAGGGTACGGCTGCTCTCAGGGTTTATCATGACATAGGACGAATGTCAGATAAGAAAGGAAAACTTGCTTTGTTGGCGACCTACTGGGGATGTAGTAAACACGAACGAGTGTTTACAACCAGGGAAAGAAAGTATAAGTGTTTAGATGTTTTGTGTATAGATTAAAGATGCGGACGAGCATCCCTAAGACTATGATACGGACGAGTATCAGGTAGAAACAAGTACTGACACATGTTCCGAGATGATGATACGGACGAGTATCAACTGGTTAACAGGGAACACGGACGAGTGTTGAATCTGGAGGGACTCTTCTGGGGAATAGTAGACACAGGCGAGTATCTATATTCAAGAAGACATAAGTGTTTGACACGGTGTATGAATTAAAGATGCGGACGAGCATCCTCAAGACTATGATATGGACGAGTATCATGTAGAAACAAACACTAGACGCAATGCTCTGAGATGATGATACGGACGAGTACCAACTAGTTAACAAAGAACAAGGACTACTGTTGAATCTGTGGGGATATAAATGGTGTATACAAGATACGGACGAGTATCTGTATAAGTGTAACATGAGTAACACGAGTATGAGTACTATATGGATGAGTGTTTAAAACTGCTGGGGAGAGTGATACGGACGAGTGTCAAGAGAGGGAGGTATAATAATATCAACAAGTATATGAGTTGTAAAAGTGTAAGCGACTGCGCTGGGGATACGACACGGACGGGTGTCAAGAAAGTGTATATATAAGTATATGTGAGTGCAAAGAGGATGTCTTTGGCTTTCTGCTGGTGGTTTGACACGGACGGGTGTCAGGAAGTATCTGTAATACGGGTGATCTTGTTTGTAAAGGGTGTTCGGGCGACCTGTTTGGGGAAGTGATGACACGGAAGGGTGTCGAAAAGGAGTATAAACGGGTGTTTGTGATTTGTGAGGCAACTGCTTTTGCTGGGAACTCTGGTGGGGATTTTTGTGTATTGTATTCTTTATATTGACAGATTGTCATTATTCGCAAGTGTTCGATTCACAACATGACTTATGATTATGCTATGCATTTGATTTTTTCCGTAATGCTCCGTATTAGACGGAATGTTACGCTTTGGGGGTGAATATGATGCAAATGCCATGATTATGCAAAGATACAGATCCGGGAATCGGATCCTGTTGCTGCGAAGATCTCTGGTTGATTTGCTTGAAATGGACCTCCCAGCTGGGGATGAGATCATTGATAGATCTGATGACGTATCTGCTTGGGGATACATGTCACTGGTCGACAATATCCTTGTAATGTAGGGACCCAGCTGGGGTTTGTAGCAGTCTTCTGTACTCTGTTGTGACTTCTTCCTGCGTTGCTCTTCTGAACAGAGGCTAATGATTCCGTGGGGAGATGGTTCCCTGACTCCGGCATTCTGCTGAGGAAGAATGATTGGTACTACGGCTGGGGAATGTTGTTAGTAACTCAGCTGGGGAGAGTGCACTTCGGATGCTGAGATTATTTGTTGATGTGCCAGCTTGCTGGGATGCAGTTTGCATGCCCCAAGTTGCGTTCTGGATACCTGCGACCCTGCAAAGATAAGGAAACGTACACAAGGTCCCGAGGTATCCTTTATTGGATCCCGTCATAGGAGTTAAGCATTTTCGAGGGTAAGTATATTTCCTGTAGCATGTGTTTTTATTATTTAGAGAAAAGCACCTGTACTTATGCAATCAGCTTTTTAGAGACATCAGACATTCTTTGCAAATGAAAATGCACAAAACGAAACATGACTGAAAAATCTGATTTTATTAATTCGTGTGCCCTGAATTGGCAAAATACAGTCAAGGAAACATATCTCCTGAAATGAAGAGACTGTTACAAATTGAGAAACAAAATGCTGGCGATGTTGACGACGCTTTCTAAGGGGCTTCCTCTTCTGCTATGACTCGTATGACTTTTGACGTTCTTCTCGTCTTGCTTTCTGAAGAAGGCTGATTCTGATTGGAGCTTGATTCTTTTGAAGCTTTCCAAGTTGTAAGTGATACAGACGAATTCAGAATGCGGTTGTTCGCTTATTCCCTTATTTTGCATGGATCGCCCTTTCGGGTTTTCAATCCATCGGGATACCCATTTTTGCCTGAGCTGTCCAAGGCGGCTTTTCAACTCAGCGGGTGTACATTTTTTTTGTTTATTTTCCCTTACTTTTGCCCGAGTCTTTTATTCTGTTTTTGACTCGCCGGGATGCCCTATTTTTGCCTGGACTTACATTCTGTTTTTATGTCCAGCGGGTCATTTTTTTATGCGAAGTATTTTTTAACTGCATCTGAATTCACAGGGGACGGGAAATCTTCACCATCCATGGTGCTGAGCATCAGTGCTCCACCGGAGAAAACTTTCTTTACAACAAATGGTCCTTCGTAGTTTGGAGTCCATTTGCCCCTGTGGTCTGTATGAGGAGGGAGGATTCTCTTCAGCACAAGATCTCCCACTTGGTACTCGCGGTGCCTGACTTTCTGATCGAAGGCTTTCTTCATTCTCTTCTGATATAACTACCCATGACAGATTGCAGCCAATCTTTTCTCTTCGATCAGACTCAGTTGTTCGTATCGGGACCTAACCCATTCTGCTTCGTTCAGCTTGACATCCATCAATACCCGCAAGGAGGGTAATTCAACTTCAACCGGCAGGACTGCCTCCATACCATACACAAGTTGATACGGTGTTGCCCCAGTGGATGTTCTGATTGACGTGCGGTACCCATGCAAGGAAAACGGTAGCATTTCATGCCAGTCTTTGTAAGTGACTACCATCTTCTGCACAATCTTCTTGATGTTCTTGTTAGCCGCCTCAACAGCGCCATTCATCTTAGGCCTGTAAGGAGAAGAATTGTGATGTTGGATCTTGAAGTCCCGGCACAGCTCTGCCATCATTTTGTTGTTTAAGTTGGAACCATTATCAGTAATGATTCGCTCGGGCACTCCATATCGACAGATGATATCTCTCTTCAGGAATCGGGCTACCACTTGCCTTGTAACATTTGCATATGAGGCTGCTTCAACCCACTTGGTGAAATAGTCGATGGCGACCAGGATGAATCTGTGGCCATTTGAAGCAGTCGGCTCAATCTTGCCAATCATATCAATGCCCCACATGGCAAAGGGCCATGGTGAAGACATGATGTTCAAAGGATTGGGAGGCACATGCACCTTATCTGCGTAGATCTGGCATTTATGACATTTTCTGGCGTAAGCACAACAGTCTGCATCCATTGTGATCCAGTAATAGCCTGATCTTAACAACTTTTTAGCCATGGCATGCCCTCCGGCATGGGTACCAAAAGACCCTTCATGCACTTCATGCATCAATAAATCTGCTTCCGTCTTGTCAACACATCTGAGGAGTACCATATCAAAGTTCCTTTTGTATAAAGACCCATCAGTGTTCAGAAAGAAACTACCAGCAAGCCTTCTCAAAGTCTTCTTATCATTGGAAGATGCCCCAGGTGGGTATGTTTGATCCTCCAAGAAGCATTTAATGTCATGGAACCAAGGCTTGTCATCTTTGACAACATCTGCTGCGAACACATATGCTGGCCTGTCGAGTCTGGACACTGAAATCTGAGGTACAAAGTTATCAGCTTGAACTTTGATCATGGATGAAATGGTAGCAAGAGCATCTGCAAACTGGTTCTCGTCCCGAGGGATATACTCGAGCTTGACTGTTGTGAAGAAAGTCAATAATCTTCTTGTATAATCCCTGTAAGGTATCAGATGATCCTGGTGGGTGTACCATTTTCCGTTGGTTTGATTGACTACCAAAGCTGAATCTCCGAATACAGTTAAAGTCTTGATCCTGAGGTCAATGGCTTCCTCAAGACCCATGATGCAAGCTTCGTATTCAGCTTCGTTGTTAGTGCAGTTAAAGGTGAGCTTTGCCGAGAAAGGCATGTGAACTCCTTTGGGTGTGATGAGTACTGCACCAACACCACGACCATTCATATTAACAGCCCCATCAAACATCATAGTCCATTCTTCTTCCGGGTCGGGCCCTTCAGTGTGAACAGGCTCTTCATGATCTTTTGATTTTATGAACATGATGTCTTCATTAGGGAAGTCAAATCTCATAGGCTGGTAGTCATCGATGGGTTGCTCAGCAAGATATTCAGATAGTACACTGCCTTTGATGGCTTTCTGAGAGGTGTACTGGATGTCATATTCTGTGAGGATCATCTGCCATCTTGCAACCCGTCCGGTGAGAGCTGGCTTCTCGAAAATGTACTTAACCGGGTCCATTTTTGATATCAACAAAGTAGTGTGGGTCAACATATACTGTCTCAGTCGGCGAGCAGCCCACGCTAAAGCACAGCAAGTTTTCTCGAGCAGTGAATAACGTTGTTCACAGTCGGTAAACTTTTTGCTTAGGTAGTATATTGCATACTCTTTTCGACCAGACTCGTCATGCTGGCCCAGCACACACCCCATTGACTCTTCTAATACTGTCAAGTACATAATCAAAGGTCTTCCTTCAACTAGAGGCATAAGGATTGGAGGCTCTTGTAAGTACTCTTTGATTTTGTCAAAAGCCTTCTGGCAATCTTCGTTCCACCTGACCGTTTGTTTCTTTCTTAACAGCTTGAACAAGGGTTCACAGGTTGCTGTAAGGTGAGATATGAACCGTGAAATGTAGTTCAATCGACCTAAGAACCCTCGAACTTCTTTCTCAGTTTTCGGTGCAGGCATCTCTTGAATAGCTTTGACTTTATCAGGGTCCACTTCAATCCCTTTCTCGCTTACAATAAAGCCCAGCAGCTTACCGGATCGTACCCCGAATGTGCATTTGTTGGGGTTCAGCTTTAGTTGGTACTTCCTCAGACGCTTGAACAACTTCAGCAGATTTACCAGGTGATCTTCCTCTGTAAGGGACTTGGCAATCATGTCATCCACATAACACTCGATTTCCTTATGGATCATATCGTGGAATAATGTCACCATAGCCCGTTGATATGTTGCACCAGCATTCTTCAGTCCGAATGGCATCACTTTGTAACAGAACGTGCCCCAGGGTGTGATGAATGTTGTCTTCTCCATGTCTTCAGGTGACATCTTGATCTGATTGTATCCTGAAAATCCATCCATGAAGGAGAATACCGAGAACTGAGCCGTATTATCCACCAATACATCAATATGAGGTAATGGGAAGTCATCTTTCGGGCTGGCTCTATTCAGATCCCGGTAATCAACACACATTCTTACTTTGCCGTCTTTCTTAGGCACAGGTACTATGTTAGCAACCCATGGCGGATAGCTAGTTACAGCAAGGAACCCGGCGTCCCACTGTTTTTGTACCTCTTCCTTGATTTTCATAGCCATGTCTGGGCGAGTGCGGCGCAGTTTCTGTTTAACTGGTGGGCATTCTTCCCTCAGAGGCAGCTTGTGCACAACAATGTCGGTATCCAAACCTGGCATGTCTTGATACGACCAAGAAAACACGTCCACATACTCTTGAAGCAGATCAATCAGTTGTCTCTTCACTGAGTCTTGTAGGCAGGCCCCGATTTTAACTTCATTCACGTCTTCGTCTGTACCAAGATTAATCACTTCAACCTCCTCCTGGTGAGGAGTAATAACCTTTTCCTCCTGTCTCAACAACCTGGCTAGCTCTTCAGGAAGCTCATATTCTTCTTCAACCCCTTCATCAGCCTGATTGATCGGATTGTCAAAGTCATACAAAGTCATAGCCGTGCTGTTGTCGGTGTTGTCTGGAAGGTACTCTCTGCAAGGGTTCAGTTGGTTCATTTTAGTGATTGATTTTAATCTTGCTTAGAAAAAGTGAAATAAAGTTATCATTTTGAAAACATCGCCATTTATTTTTGTACAAAAAAGAAAAATGGAAAGGCAGTGAGCAGAAAAGAAAAAGACTCGTTTGCAAAAAGATGTCTGATATTTCATTAATTGATCTTGTTTGCACAAAAGTACAGATGGCCCTGATTACAAAATGAGTCTTGTCATCTTGGGCAAGATGCAAGACTTTGATGCATGCTATAAAAATACAGGAAATAATAATTACTCTGCTCGAGTAACTCTTATAATTTCCTGGGAAGACCAGTTCGAGATACTGCTCCCCGGGATCTTTGGACGAATCCAATTCTCCAGATTGCGCTCCTCTTCCAGCTCGTCTTCCAAATTGTTGATAGCATCAGGGGTGAGCATCCCCCCACTGACAAAACCGGGCTTTTCAGCAGCCTTTGCTTGATGTTGAGTTGGTCTGTAACCCAACCCAAATTTGTCTTTCTTCTCCTCCACAGCTAAAACCTTGCCCCAGCCTAGGGCAGTTCCTTCCTCAACAACCTTCCGGGCTTGTTGATAAGATGACATGGAGATCCCAGATACAACAGATGCTTCATTGACGTTCAAGGCCTCAAATCCTTGGCTCATTGTTTCATGGATCTCCCCATCCATCTCAATGTACTTATAAGTAGCCAGATGGCTAACAAATATATCCTCCTCCCCACAGATTGTAACAACTTGGCCTTCCCACTCAAATTTTAACTTTTGGTGAAGGGTAGACGTTACTGCGCCGGCAGCGTGAATCCAAGGTCTACCCAACAAACAGCTGTAGGCGGGCTGAATGTCCATCACATAAAAGATAGTTTTAAAGGTCTGTGGGCCAATTGTCACAGGTAGCTCAATCTCTCCCAGAACCGATCTCTTAGAACCATCAAAGGCTCTTACTACCAGGTTGCTGGGTCGCAATGCTAATCCTTCATACTCTAACTTCACCAGAGCCTTCTTTGGTAAGACATTAAGGGACGACCCCGTGTCTACCAGCACATGAGAAAGGACTGCTCCTTTGCATTCCATGGTGATGTGCAAGGCTTTGTTGTGGTTGCGGCCATCCGCTGTCAAGTCGGTATTGGTGAACCCTAGCCCATTGCTAGCAGTAACATTTCCAACCACGGTTTCTAACTGGTTGACAGTGATCTCTTCAGGCACGTAAGCTGCGTGCAAGACTTTAAGCAGTGCATTCCGATGGGCTTCGGAGCACATAAGCAGTGAGAGGATAGAGATCTTGGATGGCGTCTGATGAAGCTGATCCACAATTTTATAATCACTCTTTTTGATGATTCTCATAAACTCATCAACTTCCTGATCGAACGGTGTTTTTAAAGCTTCTTTAACTGTTTGATCTTCCTGCACCGGGCTCTTTCCTTTTGCCTTGGCAGCAGCTTCTGCTTCGGCAGTGGGTCTTTGAATTGGTGGAGCAAAGAGACGTCCGCTTCGAGTGAAGCCTCCGCCTCCCCCCACATTATCTATTTGTGGTGCAGGTGTTGATGTTTCCAGAGTGATTCTTTTTCCTTCGCAGTACACGTCAGAGCCATAGTGCCAAGGGATGGCCCTATTGCTTTCATATGGTACTGGTCCAGGCACCGTAACAGTGATTGGACTGATTGCTGCTGCTGAAGGGACTGTGATTGTTTGTGGATCATAATATATTGTAACTGGTGCTCTGATGGGAGCAGCACCTTCTGAATGGTAGGCAGAGTTGTTTTCAGGATCATAAAATATGGTGACAGTAGAGACATCTTCATGATTGATTGCTGGTGTTGCAGGAGACATTGTCGGAAGGACGGATGTTGTTGTTGTAGGAGATTCATAATGGAATGAAGCTGAAGTTGTAGCAGGTGAAATTGCTGATAACTGGTCATTTGAGAAGACAGATGAAGTACTTGTTGATGAAGCTGATGAATTGTCAGGAACAATGGTTGCTGCGGTTGTAGGAGGTTCTGAAACCGTTGCTGATGAGATTGCTGGATTTGTCGGAAATGATGTAGTGATCTGGAGTTGGCCACTCTGAATAAGGCCATCTATGCCATTCCTCAGATTATCACACCCATTTACTGAGATATTGCAGTAAGCACACCCTAACTCGCACCCTGGGAACATCTGACATTCCAAGAGTTGAGCCTTGATTTCTACCAACGGTGTCCGGATCTGACCCACACTGGTTATTGAATAAGACGGTTTGTCTTCTTCAATAGCGTTAATTCGGGGACCACCATGGTTTGGCATAGGATTTTTGTTGACATTGGGCAGCGGTGCAAAATTCAGAGCTTTTGAGTCCACCAGGTCTTGTACCTTCATGTGCAGGGCTCTGCACTTTTCTGTACTATGGCCAGGTGCGTTTGAATGAAAGGCACACCTAGCATTGGAGTCGTAGTTCCTGGGTAGACTGTTGGGATCTGGAGGCGCCAACGTCCTTAGCTCAACTAGGTTGAGTTTCAGGAGCTGTGGCAGCAGTGTAGCATATGGCATGGGGATCGGATCGATCACTCTGTTAGCTTGAGATGGCCTTTGCTGGAATGGCCTTTGCTGGTTATTGTTGTTGGTGTTGCTGTTGTTGTAATTCCTTGGAGGATACTGATTTTGTTGTTGATACTGGGGTTGTGGCTGATAGTTTTGCTGAGGAGGTTGATAGACTGGTTGTGGATGAGCTGGAGCAGGGATGGTGACTGCTGCTACTGATCTCTGCACATATTGGGGCCTACCCCTGTTGGTGTGGATGGCATTAGTCTCACCAGTCCTTCTCGGGCCTGCAAAAGGCTTTCTTGCATTACTGGATGAGCTTGCACCATTGTCTGAAATCTTCCCCATTTTCAATAGGCTTTCAATTCTCTCCCCTGCTATGACAACATCTGCAAAGCTGGTGGATGAGAAGGCAGCTAGCCTATCAATATAGGTTCCCTGAAGGGTATTCATGAACATATCAGCCATCTCTCTTTCAGACATAGGTGGCTGGACAGCAGCAAGCTGTCTCCATCTTTGAGCATATTCTCTGAAGCTCTCTCTCGAGGACTGTGACATTCCCATTAGGAGAGTCCGGTTGGGTGCCATGTCCAGATTATACTGATACTGTCTGATGAAGGCCTCTGCCAGGTCCTTCCAGCATCTAATTGTTGCTCTTGTCAGATGGGAATACCATTCCCTCGAAGCCCCAGTCAGGCTATCTTCAAAGTAGAACATCCACAATTTCTCGTCCATGGTATAAGCTTTTAATCTCCCGAGAAAAGATTGCAGATGGGTTCGGGGACAGGAAGTCCCATTATAATTTTCAAAACATGGCGGCTTGAACTTGTGGGGAATCCTGACCCCGTCTACCAAGCCCATATCCATAACGTCAAAACCCAAAGAGTTTTGAGACTCTAAGGATCTCAACTTCTCAGCTATCTCTTCCAACCTTCTATCATAAGCCTCTTCCCCGGCTCCCATTACTGTGAATTGGTCTTCTTGAGGATCTTCTTGCAGTACCCTCCCAGCTGTAGCAGGCCCTTGAATATTGACAGGGATATTGGCCTCTGGATGGAGGTGGGGGCCAAAGACTGGGGGATTAGCATGTGGTTGGACTCTTTCATTGTTGCTAGTCCCCGCAGTCCCCGGCTGATGATCCTCCTGATTTCTCCCTTCTACCAGTGCTCTGAGCCTCTCCTGGCTTTGAGCCATGTTGTTTATTACTTCCATAAACTGCGTCATTTGAGTTCTCATCTCTAACCTCTCGCTAGTCATCTGGTTTCTGACCTCCGTAAGGTCCTGCTGCATCTGATCCATCTGAATGCCCGGAAGATTGTTTCTAGTAGGATACCTGTGTGGCCTGTTGAGTGGGAACCCTCGTCGCCGAGCAATAATTCCTGAACATCACAACAGAGTTAGCAACAACAAAAACAAAACCTACAAAACAAACAAAGTGTTAGCATGCAATGCAGTATGCTTATTTGTTCTCAAGGTATCCGGCTTGGCATTCAGTTTTGACCCTTCCAGACCCTTGGAGATGCTGTTGAAGTTGCTTTGAAGTAAACTTGGATGGAACAAACTAACACAAATATATTACAGAAGGTGAAATAATACAACTTGTTCATTTTACAACACAAGCCCTCTAAGGGGTCAAAATACATCATAAAAAAGTAAAAGTACATGGAATAGAAACAACAACAAGCAAATGATAAAACACCAAGGCCAAACTCATCCTCACGAACTTCCTTGAGAAGTGCTTCGGTCACAGGATCAGCCGGACGCTCCGTAAGATTCCGGATAAGGAGGTTCCGGGTAGCAACAGCTGTAGTCAACTTCTTGTTCTGACTTTGGTCCTTAGACCTCTTCACTCCAGCTCTGATCTTTAGCTCTGATATCTCCCTTTGGGCTGCTGCCAGGGCTTCCTCCACCTGTTCCATCTTGTCTTGGACCCTATTGTCCTCCAGGGTACGAGCCTCGGTGATCCTGACCCACCTAGCCTGACTCTCTTTCAGATACAAGTCTGTCCTAGCTTTCTGGAATTGGGCCTCCTTGCAAGCATTCTTCAGGATTTGTTCTCCGGCCCTAGACTTCTTAATATAATCTTCAGACTTCTCAATCTTAGCCAGATGCTCTTTCTTCAACTTCTCCAGCCTCTCAATATCCAGTCTTCCATCCCTCCTCTCATAGAGGGTCTTCTGCAAGGCTTGAGTCAACTTCTCATTTCTTTCTTTCAAGCTCTCAAACTCTTCTAAGCTAACAGTTGCTGGAGGAGGTGTTGTGGAAGGCCCAGGCATATCTTCAATAGTAAAGGGCATCCCAGAGAATTGAGCCCTAGCATAGGACCAATCATAGTATTGTGCTGATGCCACATTGTTACACTTTCCCAAGATGGTTACCCCCTTAGTCTGCACATTATCCCAGGCCCAGGCTGCCAGCCTAACCACAGCCAGACTAATCTTGTTCTCACAGTAAAGGGTTTCAACCAAGTCCTGTGCCTTAGGAGTGTGGACCAGTGCATAGCCCAGTTGTCTTTTAAACAGCAGAGGGTTGTAATTGATACTACCCTTAACTCCTATTAGGGGCACATTGGGAAAGTGCCCACAGCTGGTGAGGATATCCCTGCCTTTGGTGCTTTGGGTGCACCACCTGATGTCAGCTGAAGTAAGAGTAGTAAGTCTTCCAACCCAGTTTTTCTGCTGATGAGGATTCAAAAATGCATCTGTCCTGGGTAGATGCCTGAGAAGCCAAGTATGGAACAATGGAGCACAACACCTCACTAGTCTTCCCCTCTGTTTTTCATTCCTTTGATGCACTGAATAGTAGAGATCCCCCAATAATGTTGGCACTGGGTTCTTTAGAATGAACAGGTGGATTGCATTCTTACTAATGAATCGAGGCTCATCTGCAAATAATACAATCCCATATATACTCAAGGCCAACAAGGCACAAACTGCTTTCCAATCCCCCAGGGAGGCCTTCAGACTAGCTTGAGAAATTAGGAAATCCAGATGAAAACCAGAGATTCCAGCCTTAGATGTCATATGCTGCCCAATCAGGACTGGTTCCAGGTGCAAAGCTTTGGCTATCTCCTCATTACTTGGGAAGGCCATCTCAGGATTGAAAGGGATTTCTCTCCTGATAAGTATACCAACCAATGATGAGTATTCTTCCAATAAGGGCCCCAACTGAAAGTCTTGAAAGGTGAAACATCTCAGTGGGGGATCATAAAACTGAAGGCAGGTGTGGATCAGGCTTCTCTGTGAGGGGTCCAGATCCATAACCATATCAAGTATATCTCCATGATGTTCTCTGAACAATGGTACATGGTCTGGAGTGATCAGGGTTTGAATCCTCCTGATGTCTGATAACTCTGGCTGGAAGAAGTGGTAAGTGATGTTGCTTTTCTTTGGAGCCATGATGTGGAAGCTGAGCAGAGACAAGTACTGATGAAGATACTGAAGAGAAAAGGGGCCACTGATTGGCTGATGCAAGTGCCTGGAGTATGTAGCTGACAGCTGAAGCAAGTGCTGATGAAGATAAGTCAATACTGAAGATGGGGTCAAAACCAGAACCAAATGAGGATGGATACCCTGAAACACAAATAAGCAAATGTCAATATGATGCAATGATTATGTATGCAAATGATATGCAAAGGGTTTGTGACTGAGCTGGATCTGATCAAATGCTCTGATATAAGTCCATGTGTGTAAGAAATCCAGATGGAGGTCTATAAATCCAGTAACCAGGGTGGGGGGACTCAAATAAAGAGCCACAAGTCCAAGGTTTTAGAATCACAAGAACTGTTCCAAGATGGAGTACTCTTAATCAAACAAAGTAACAGGGTATTCTGAGGTCAAGGTACCTGCAAACCTGTAAACAGCCCAACCCCCTCACAGGTGGTGTTCTAAAACAAGGATCCTCAGACTTGGATCAGTTATGAGAAGTGTAAACACTTCTAACCCGGAGGTACAGTGTTTACAATAACTATAACAATTCCTCCTCTAATTCACCTCAGTTTCTGAAGGTCAATGCTAAAAGGTCATCCAGACTTAGCAGGCTTCCCAGATAGCCCTAGCATTGCAGGAAATCTGCAACACAGAGTTCTCAAGAAGAAACCCACATCTGAACCGTGTTTCATATTCCCGCACCAGACCGAAATGGAATGGGAAAGAATATGATTCACTCTAGCCTAGGTGTCACTCAGGTCCCAGGTATAGGACCTTAACTCTCAATGAATCACCCACCCACCAAAACAAGAAACCAGACCCAGCCAGCAGTACAGTATGATGATATAATGCAAAAGCAATAAAGAAAGCAGTAAAGCAAACTGTACATAAATCAATAAACAAAAATAAATACAAGCACAAATAAGCACATAACACCCCATTAAAAACAAATCAAACAAGCGCTAGGAGGAACCCACAAAAAGAACCAGAAGCCCTGGTTGCAGTATAAGGTTCCCCAGCAGAGTCGCCAAGCTGTCGCTCCCGATAAAATGGGAATGGAGCCCAGATAAAGGTACAGACGTGAACGGTCGGCGAGAGGGACAATGAGAACACACAGCCGTGAACTCACTGGAGATGAATAGAGTCGCCAGCTAGGCATTTTTATCCCGGAGGAAAGGCAATGCTGCATAGACCTGGAAAAGGATGGATAAGACGGTTGCGAACCAGAGAGACTGAGAAAGGGGGTTGGTTACAACCTGGGAAGGTATTAGCACCCAGATTGTCCGTCGTACTCGACGGGATCCACGCTTAAAATATTTGTGTTTTAAAGGGGTAGTGTCAGTGCAATCTGTGTACAAAATAGCTGGAAAAGAATGTACAGGTGTCAGTGTAAAAGAAGTGAAGTGTGATATGTATAAATGATGTGTCAGTGTAAGAATGAGAATGAATTGCTCAAGAATATGAGGCTAAAGAATGAAACTGGAAGGAGAGGGAATGTACAGAGACTTTTGTTCGATAACTGTTAAGTTATGCCTACGTATCCTCTCGTGCAATGAGGAAGTCAGAACACCGTAGTTCGACTCAAAGAGACTGAAGGATGAATTGACTTGTGAACTGCTTGCTTGTCTATGCTCAAGTGTATGACCTGTCTGGCTCAGGTGCAAACTGTCTTGCATTAGACGGAGAAAGCAAGTTCTCGATTATGAGTGAAGATGATGAGAAGAGAATCCCGAAGGAGACGATTATTGTTTGTTTTTGAGTTTTCAGTCTTTTATTGCCTTTTGGAGTTTGTCATAAGTTAATGAGCTTAAGCCTAAACCAATGGATTTAGTAAACTCATCACATCTTCCCTCTGATTAGGGGTAATGAGAATACCTTAAGTGTGAAGTCAGCTTCTCACACTTAATCACCTCTGATGTAGGATTAAGATCATTAACCTACTTGTGATTATTTAGATGTTTTTGGTGTTTTTGTTTAGTGTTAAGTAATGAGGTTAAGCCATAATCAAGGATTAAACAGACTCATTACACCATCCTAATAGAAGGATAATAGATGAGAATGTTTAAGCTGAGGAAAGCTCCCCAACTTAATCCATGATTAGGGATTAAACTCATGACAAAACAAGCCTTTGATTAAGTGGATTTTATTTAATGGTATGATGATGAAGTGATTTTTAGGGTTTGAAAGACAACTTGAGGGGGACTTGTCCATTAACACTAGGGTTAGTCCTTCTTAACCATTTAAGGAAGAATTAGAACCCTAATGCAAGGCCCAAGTTACAAGTGTGATGTCTTGATGATTATTATGTGAATTGATTAAGAGATTTAAACACATTAAGGGTTTAACACTTAGGATTAAAGTTATACACTCCATCCTAATAGAAGGATGCAGGCATAAGCTTAATCACAAAGCCTTAAAGCCTTTAGGGTTTAGTCCCTGATTATGAGATAAGAAGAGATGACTCAAAAGAGACACAAAGGTAAAACTAAAAGGGGAGACTAATCAAAACCCTAATTCATTGTCATGCTTGGTTGTTCCTAAGGTTTGTGAGGTTTACAAAAGGAGTCTCCAATGGAACCACCAGGAAGCAGATGAAAGGATCAAGAGAAGCAAAGCAACTTGCTTCATTCAAGAAGTCAAGTCACTTGAAGAAAGAAAGTGGGAAGAAGAAGAATGAGCAAGCTCAATCTCAAACACAAACAAAAATGCAGCAATGGATGCAAGAGAGATGAGAAGAAAAGTTATGAGAAGTGAAGGCAAATTCACTTCCCAAAATCACTTACCACCTGAAAGGTTAGAAAAGAAGTGCAATGCAATGCAAAATGGGATGAGATGACATGATGAGAAACAAAACCAGAAGCATTTACATGATGCTAATGATGTTATGAGATGCTGCAAACATGAGGCAGCACATGGAAATGATCATACAAATTCATGAATGCAAGTGATGCAAGTTAGGAAGCATGAACATACATGAAAGGTTATGAAGTGTACAATGCAAACAACATGGCAAACACATGATGCAATGATCAAACATGTTTTCTATATGTCTTATGATGTCAAATGAATCAAATGGAGGCATGGAATGTCATGGCAAGTCATGTTATGCAAGAGAATGCAAGAGGGATGCAAAAGAAAGCCCAAATTAGGGTTTATGAATCAAACATCAAACAAAAACCAAAAACAGAAGCAAACCCTAAGATAAAAAATGGAAAATGCCAACCAAAGGACCCCTAAACCTATACTAAACCAATGTCCAAAGGGGAGGTCTCAACTCTCAACCAATCTCAAGTTATGAATTTTACAAGTTATTAGGGTTTTTAGGGTTCCTAAACAAAAGAAATACCAAACAAATTGAAAATGAGGAATCAAACCATAGCCATTTTATCTCAAAAACTACATGCTAAACACAATGCAATGCAAGAAGAATCAATGTCCAACTCCTCATGAATAGGCAGAAATGATTTTTTGAACTTTGGAGCAAATTAATGCATAAAAATGATTTTTATTCAATGAAAAATTCTTAAAATGCATCAAGATCAAAAAAAGAAATTTGGTTTGAAAGTTGGACAATGTTTCTAAATGTCTTAGAACATTTCATGAATTTTTTTGTGATTTTTAAATACCTAAAAGTATTTTTAATAAATTAATTTCCCTTAATCAATTAAAAATAATCTTTTAAATATTTAAAAATACTTTTTTAATGATTAAAAATAAAACAAAAATATTTTTGTGTCATAAAAATTATTAAAACTTATGAGAAAAAGTTTCATAATTTTTAGACATTTTTTACTATTTTTAATAAATTATGCAAGTTAAATGAAAAGGAAATGAATAAAAATAAAGAAAAAGGAAAAGTAATCAGAAGGGATGGCTAGGATTGAATCTGGATTCAAAAGGGTGGACTGCGCGCGTGAATGGAGGGTTTAGATTCACTCTGAATAAATTAATTTAATTAATATTAATTAATACTAATTAAGTGGATTAGGGCATAATGACTTGATCTGAGCCATTCACAAGCGCGCGGGAAGCAGCATCCAAGGGACCAGATTTGAATTTTGCCCTAACCCTAATTAAATGGCTAATTACTTTCAGGCTGCCGGAGAAGACTTCCGGTCGTCTTCTCCGGCCAGCTTCCTCCCTGAAAAATGCTAACTCTCACCCTAGCCCACTAAAACCCAATTTTCTTGCCCAGAAATCAACCCCACGCATCATATAACAAGAATCCATGACCAAAACACATTTATTTCATACAACAAAGCTGAATCGAAGCAAAAGGGATTTAGGTCACAAAATTTCAGGGACATCATACATGCTCAAAACTCAATGATTTTCGAAACCAAACACATCATCATGACCAGTGGAACATAGAGAACCAATTAAGAACTTAAAAACAAGCTCCTGGGAAAAATGTTCATGAAGCTCACCTGAACTGGAGCTCTGACTTCTGGCACTTTCTGGCTAGCTCCTTGGCTCAAACAGGTTCCAATGATTCCCCCTTGAAGCTTTGGATACTTGGTTGGAGTTTAAACAACCTCTTGAGTGAGTTTGCAGAAGTTCTGACCAAGGGCATGTGAAAATCGTATTTGAGTTATGGAGGGTTTCAGGCCAAAGTAGTGGGTGGTTTCTGGTCAGTGAAGCAAGGTGAGTTGATGTGTGGAATTTGTTTGAGTGTTTATGGCTTGTAGAAGCAGATTCGAAGGCTTTTGCTTTATGGAGTGAAAATGGTGAAATGGAGTTAGGGCTTGTTTCAGGCCTGGGTCTTGTGGATTTGGGGTCAATGAAGCATGGTGATTTGATCAATGGACTTGGCTTTTGTGTTTGTGAGCTGAGGAAACAAATTCGAAGGGAAATGCAAAATGGAGTGTTTTGGTGTATGTGATGCCCTTGAGTGTTTCAGCCTTGCTTTCTTTATGAAATGGTTTGCAAATGGATAGTATATTTTAATCCAAGTGGCCAGAGGATGTGACATGGCCTGTGGTGATTGGGATGTTTACTTTTGCAAAATGTCAACTTGGTTGTAAGAGAGGCATGGGCTTGGTGCTAGCTTGGTACAAGGGCTAGGGCTGGCGCAGCATGGTGTGGTGAGAGACTATGCTGGTTCAAAGGCCAAGGCAGCAAGTTGTAGGAAGCATCATGATGGTTTTGCAACTTGGTTAACTTTTGGTTCATATGGAAAAATCTTGTTACATAAGCCATGAAACATGAGGCACCTTGGTTCAAATCTGACTTTTAGAAGTTGCATGATCATGTTAAGTGCATTAGAAGCCCACATGGTGACTGAATTGGCCTTGAAAGGAGAATTTGCAATTTTTGCCTTTTGGTGCATATCTTAAGAATCAATGATTTTTGCCAACTTTGTCACACCATAACTTTTGATCCAAGAAGAATTTGATCATGTTCTTGTACTTTTTGAAAAGGGAAAGATGTAATCTACAACTTTCATGACCAAAGTTTTTCCATTTGAAGCATTTTTGGATCAAGAATCAAGGCTTGAAAAATGACCTAAAATGAAGCATTCTTGAAAAGTCAACTATGCCCAAAAAGTCAACATTTGCAAAAACTCCAAATTCTTGATTTTTGTGAACTTCAACCTTCTTCCATGATCAAATGAAGATCATATACACTCAAAATGATGAAGATCACCCATTGGTTGGGTCATTGGGGGCCTCAGATGCCCTGATTTTGCACTGACTTGTCCAAAAAGTCAACTCTTGATCAGATGACTTCCCCATGGAATTTCTTCATGAAAATTGATATGCATACTCCCTAGACCATATAGAGACCAATGGAAACAAGAATGACCAAAAAATTTGGAGTTATGGCCCCTGAAACCAAAACCCTAATTTTAGGTCAACTGTGTTGTCTATCCTGGCTCTGCATCCATTCAAACCCTAGTTCTTGTGATTCTTTTGAAATCTTGACTTTGAGAGGATGAAATATGATATAAGAACACACATGGATCCCCTTTGAAGTGATTGGTGGCCCTTGGAGTGGCTCAAGAGGCTCTTGGATTGTTCAGATCACAAACCCTAGGTGCAGATGACTTAGAAACTATCCAGTGAATCAAAAATGAGATGTGAGATGATATGATTGTGTTTATGCATATGAGATGATCACAAGCCATGGTGTGAATGGGTGAGGGCAAATTTGGGGTGTTTACACTATGTAGATATTTTTGCTTAGTCTTATGAAGATATGCCAGGGTTGGATACAGACATTGTGGTTCACCGTTTACCGGTAAAAGAAGATTGTCGTCCGAAGAAGCAGAAGGTGCGTCGCATGCGTCCTGAAATGTCAGAAAAGATTAAAGCAGAAGTGATGAAGCAGTTTGATGCAGGGTTCTTAGCTGTGACTTCTTATCATCAATGGGTTGCAAATGTGGTACCGGTACCTAAGAAAGATGGTAAGGTACGTATGTGTGTAGATTATAGGGATTTGAACAAGGCCAGCCCTAAAGATGACTTTCCACTTCCTCATATTGATGTTCTGGTAGACAACACTGCTTAGCACAAGGTATTCTCTTTCATGGATGGTTTCTCTGGTTACAATCAAATCAAGATGGAACCTGAAGATATGGAGAAGACTACATTTGTTACACAGTGGGGCACCTTTTACTATAAAGTGATGCCATTTGGTTTGAAGAACGCCGGGGCAACATATCAGCGTGCTATGGTGGCTTTGTTTCACGATATGATTCATCATGAGATAGAGGTATATGTGGATGATATGATAGCCATGTCCCATAATGAAGAACAACACCTTGATCATCTGCATAAGCTGTTTGAAAGGTTGAAGAAATACAAGCTCAGATTGAACCCAAATAAGTGTACTTTGGGAGTTAGATCTGGTAAACTCCTGGGTTTCATCGTCAGTGGAAAAGGTATTGAGGTAGATCCTGCAAAAGTGAAAGCCATACAAGAGATGCCAGCGCCCCGTAATGAAAAGGAAGTTAGAGGTTTCTTGGGACAATTGAATTACATTTCAAGATTTATTTCCCAGTTAACTGCTACCTGTAAGCCAATCTTCAAGTTATTGAAGAAAGATCAGGTGATGGAATGGAATGACGAGTGTCAGACAGCCTTTGATGAAATCAAGAGATATCTTCTAGAACCTCCAATCTTGATGCCACCAGTTGATGGAAGACCCTTGATTATGTACTTAACAGTATTAGACAACTCAATGGGGTGTGTGTTGGGGCAACATGACGAGTCTGTTCGAAAAGAGCAGGCAATATACTACCTTAGCAAAAAGTTTACCGACTGTGAAACAAGATAATCATTGCTCGCGAAAACTTGCTGCGTTTTGGCATGGGCTGCTCGCCGACTAAGACAATATATGTTGACTCATACTACCTTGTTGATTTCAAAGATGGATCCAATCAAGTACATATTCGAGAAACCTGCTCTCTCCGGACGAATAGCAAGATGGCAAAGGATCTTAACAGAATATGATATACAGTACACTACTCATAAAGCCATTACAGGAAGTGTTGTAGCTGATCATTTGGCTCATCAAGCAGTGGATGATTATCAGTCAATGAGTTTTGAGTTCCCGGATGAAGACATTATGATTATTACCAAAGAACCTAGACAATATGACGAACCTGAACCAGGATCCCGATGGACTATGGTTTTTGATGGGGCTTCTAATGCGCTTGGTAATGGTGTTGGTGTTGTGATCATTTCCCCTGAAGGTTGCCATACCCCGATTACTGCAAGACTTTGTTTCTATTGTACCAATAACATGGCTGAGTATGAGGCGTGTATCATGGGTATCAAAGCTGCCATTGATATGAAGATTCAGTTTCTGGACATATATGGAGATTCAGCCCTGGTAGTGAGTCAGATTAAAGGAGATTGGGATACCAAGCATGAAAATCTCATTCCCTACAGAGAGCATTTGTTGTCTTTGATCCCATATTTTGAAGAGATTACCTTTGGACATATTCCACGAGGAGAGAATCAGTTGGCAGATGCATTAGCCACCATGGCATCTATGTTTGAGATTGGTTGGGATGATGAAACTCCCAAGATTACTATTGACAGATTTGAGAAGCCTGCATACTGTAATGAGATTGATACTGAAGGAGGAGAGGAAAAGCCTTGGTTCTATGAGGTGAAAAGATATCTTGAAACTCAGGAGTTCCCTGAAGGGGCATCTGTCAAAGATAAGAAATTTCTGAGGAGATTTTCCGCTAAGTTCTTCTTGAGTAATGGAATTTTGTACAAGCGCAATCATGATTCAACTTTGCTTCGTTGTATGGATAAGAAAGAAGCAACACAGATTATGGAAGACATGCATGATGGGGTCTTTGGCACTTATTCTAGTGGTCATACCATGGCAAAGAAGATATTGAGAGCAGGTTACTATTGGTCTACAATGGAAGCTGACTGCTATCAATATTCCAGAACATGTCACAAGTGTCAAATCTATGCTGATAAAATACATATACCTCCAGCTCCATTGAATGTGTTGACTGATCCTTGGCCTTTTGCCATGTAGGGCATTGATATGATTGGTGAGATCAAGCCTACTGCTTCTAATGGGCATCGTTTCATCCTGGTTGTTATTGATTACTTTACTAAGTGGGTGGAGGCAGCTTCATTTGCATCTGTTACTAAGAATGTGGTAGCTCGATTCATTAAGAATAATCTCATATGTAGGTATGGCATCCCTGAAAGGATTATCACAGACAATGGCTCTAATCTGAACAACACCATGATCACTGATCTCTGCACGCAGTTCAAGGTTAAACATCACAACTCTTCTCTGTATCGCCCGAAAATGAATAGGGCAGTAGAAGCTGCTAATAAGAACATCAAGAAGATTCTACAGAAGATGACTGTTACTTATAAGGATTGGCATGAGATGTTACCATTTGCTCTTCATGGTTATCGTACTACAATACGTACTTCAACAGGGGCAACCCCATTCTCCTTAGTCTATGGTATGTAAGCAGTTCTGCCCATTGAAGTTCAGATCCCCTCCTTAAGAATCATGAAGGATGCAGGCTTGGATGAAGATGAGTGGATTTAGACTCGACTTGACCAGATAAATTTGATTGATGAGAAAAGACTGGCAGCTGTTTGTCATGGCCAGATGTACCAGAAACGGATGATCAAAGCTTTTAATAAGAAGGTTAAGCAAAAGGTATATCAGGTTGGTGACTTGGTAATCAAGCGTATCATATTACCACAGGGTGATCCTAGGGGCAAGTGGACTCCTACATACGAAGGACCATTTGTAGTCAAGAGAATATTTTCAGGAGGTGCCATGATGCTTACTACTATGGATGGTGAAGACTTCCCACAGCCCGTAAATGCAGACATAGTTAAAAAATACTACGCATAAAAAGAGACCCGCTAGGTTTACTGGCCTAGGCAAAAATAAGGGCATCCCGGCGAACCAAAAGGGTTCGGGCAAAAATTAGGGATATATATAAAAAAAAAGTGTACACCCGGCAAGTCGAAAACCTGAAAAGGAGGCTTGGGCAAAAAAGGGTATCCCGGTGGATTGAAAACCTGAAAAGGCAATCCAGGCAAAAGTTAGGGATTAAAGCGTATGACTATGTCTCGTTTGGATCACTCATGTAACCCCAACTAGTTGTGTTACTTAACTCAAGTTCGAACAGATAAAAATCAATCCAATCGTTCCTGTCTCAACAGTAAAGGATGAGATACTTGAAGATAATGGCAATAGTAGAATTGAAACTCAATAGGATTATTTCTCACATAGTTGTCTTTCTTTGTTTTTACAAATTCCTCTTACTAGGATTTCTGTCTCCTTGTACAAACTTGCTTATGTATAAGCCAATTTATAATAAAATCTTGTCTTTGAATCCAGATTTACTTTTACCCTATTTACCTAAACGAAAACGTCCATTGGTTGTGTTTAAATGTATGTATGCTTTTGAATATGATTGATGTTTACCAGAAATGCATAAAATGCAGTAATAGTATTTACTAAGGAAGAACGAGGGTAGGAGTTCAACGAAGCTTCGCCGGTTCATCCCCACAAGACAACTACAAATCCCCAATAGAGCGAATCTATCTTTATAGATACTTCGAGTTACATCTCCCCTTGAATTTATGTCCATCTCTTTTATCCTCAGTCAGGATACTCAGGAACTTATTCCGTCAATAGAAGTACGACGAACGAAGACAGGAGGTTATAATACTATACTATCAAACAAGACGAGAACGAGTTCTTCATATTCTTCAGCAACGAATCGGGATTTATTTTCCCTAGCCAGCAGTTGTTATATAGAGATACTTAGACGCTTCTGGCTACATGATTCATACATACATCATTTACATCATACCATAGCATATCCATAATGCATAATACATTTACTTAAGTACATCATGCCATACATGCATACATATTGCATAAACTAACCTTTTCTTTGCAGGATGGTTACATGCAGATAAAACAATATCAATAATTCACAACAGTTCAGAGACGATCTATACGAAGGTCTAGTGCTGATACTTAATTCAGAGATAATCGCTACGAAGATTTATTTCTGATGATCAATACTCAAGTTGTCCTTGGAAGGGTAAACGGTCTATACGAAGATCTATTACCTAATCCAGGATACTTCCAGAAGAGATAATCGTTACGAAGATTTATTTCTACTGGTCTATTCAACAACTCAAAACAGTTCAGAGACGATCTATAAGAAGGTCTAGTGCTGATACTTAATTCAGAGATAATCGCTACGAAGATTTATTTCTGATGATCAATACTCAAGTTGTCCTTGGAAGGGTAAATGGTCTATACGAAGATCTATTACCTAATCCAGGATAGTTCCAGAAGAGATAATCGTTACGAAGATTTATTTCTACTGGTTTATTCAACAACTCAAAACAGTTCAGAGACGATCTATACGAAGGTCTAGTGCTGATACTTAATTCAGAGATAATCACTACGAAGATTTATTTTTGATGATCAATACTCAAGTTGTCCTTGGAAGGGTAAACGGTCTATACAAAGATCTATTACCTAATCCAGGATACTTCCAGAAGAGATAATCTTTACGAAGATTTATTTCTACTGGTCTATTCAACAACTCAAAACAGTTCAGAGATGATCTATACGAAGGTCTAGTATTGATACTTAATTCAGAAAAAGACCGCCACGAAGATTTGGTTCTGATACTTAAATTAAAGTATGCTCTTAGATATGGTTCAGAGACGATCTATACGAAGATCTAAGCCCTGACACTTAATGAAGGATATTCTTTTTCCCCAGAGATAATGCAGAGACGATCTATACGAAGATCTAGTGCTAGCATTCAACTCAAACCATGTTGCATAAACGATTCAGAGACGGCCTATACGAAGACCTAGTACTGATATCCAGTATCAACATAAATATATTATCACCTCCTGATATTATGGATGGCATCTATAAGCCCATCTCCAGTTCTTCCAAGTGGCATCTTCAAGCCCACTTAAGCATATACAACTAATCATCAGTGTTACTTTATGCACCGGCGAGTGCAAATTTTTGGGCTTTTGTGTTCAATCCCCTTCAACCTTCCAGGTCACAAATGGCACATATGCCAATCTAAACCCTCAGGTTTCAGAAAATTGAACAGGGGCAGCTGTTGCACCCCAAAATTTGCCCTCACCTAGACAAGACATTGTGTACTAAGGTGTCCAAAGAGGTTCACAAGGTTCACAATATTCACAAGGTATCTCAAGAGGTTCACAAGGCTCACAAGGTTCACAATTAGTCAGAAAGATTGACAATTCCCTCAGACAAAGACTCATCCTAAGTAATGCATCTTAAACTAGGGTTTTGGATTTCATCAGGCTAAATGGACTTCCAAGGCTCAAGTAAGATTCATAAAACCCTATATGTCTTCAAGAATCCCTATGTCAAGTTTCAAGGCTTTCCCAAAAAGTTTGCTCAGTCAGATGATCAGATAGGCTAAAATCAGTCAAAGCAGTTAAAAAGTCAAACTGAGGTCAACTGTGGTCAAACCAAGGTCAAACATCATGATTTTTTTCCAACATCAAGTATATGAAGTAAAATTCATCATTTGATCAAGGGTTGATCATGATTCATCAAGGAGATTTCAGATCATCAAGAATCAGGAGTTTCTAAATTAGGGTTTTCACAGGAAAAGTCAACTAAACTTTGACCAGCCATAACTTTCACATGCTTCATCAAAAATTTTCCATCCAAATCTCATTTTTAAGGAAATTGAATTCTCTACAACTTTGTGTCTCACAAGCCAAACCCAAAAATGCTTCATTTGGAAGGTATGAGCTAAGACATTATAGGTCATTTTAAAAGTCAACAAAAAGTCAACATCTTCCAAAGGGCATAACTTGAGATTGGTAAAGGATATTGATATGAAACCACAGAGGTTGGTTAGAGGACTCACTAAGCTTTCCAAAATGTCCAAGAACACCTTCATAGCCTTAAAATTGAGAGATTTGTGCCTTTGCAAATTTGGGAAATTTTTGAGGGGTTTATTGAGCAAATGGGATCTTAAAACCAATTTTTTCCACACGGGCTTGCATTTTTATGACCCAATCACTACCATGACATCATGCACGAATTAAAAATAATTTATTCAAATTTTTATTTATTTTATTTTATTTATTATGATTTTATACCATTTTGAGCTTATTGATTGATGCCCGTTTGTCTCTTTTGCAAAGTCTGTCTGAGGTCAGTCTTTGTGTTTCTGGTTATCGCCTGAGGCCGGTATACCAGTGTGTCTCTATTCGAGGATGGTTTCGTGTTTGATCCGAGGATCTTTTGAGAATTGTCATTCGAGGATGACATTCTTTTCTTCAAGTCCTTCCGAGGTTGGTCTTGTTTGTGTTTGTTGTGGTTATCATTCGAGGATGATAGTCCATTTTTGAGCTTATTGACTGAGGTCAGTTTGACTCTTTCGCAAAGTCTGTCTGAGGTCAGTCTTTGTGTTTCTGGTTATCGCCTGAGGCCGGTATACCAGTGTGTCTCCATTCGAGGATGGTTTCGTGTTTGATCCGAGGATCTTTTGAGAATTGTCATTCGAGGATGACATTCTTTTCTTCAAGTCCTTCTGAGGTTGGTCTTGTTTGTGTTTGTTGTGATTATCATTCGAGGATGATAGACCATTTTTGAGCTTATTGATTGAGGTCAATTTGTCTCTTTTGCAAAGTCTGTCTGAGGTCAGTCTTTGTGTTTCTGGTTACCTCCTGAGGCCGGTATACCATTGCGTCTCCATTCGAGGATGGTTTCGTGTTAGATCCTAGGATCTTTTGAGAATTGTCATTCGCGGATGGCATTCTTTTCTTCAAGTCCTTCTGAGGTTGGTCTTGTTATTGTGGCTATCATTCGAGGATGATAGACCATTTCGAGCTTATTGGTTGAGGTAAGTTTGTCTCTGTTGCAAAGTCTGTCTGACGTCAGTCTTTGTGTTTCTGGTTATCGCCTGAGGCCGGTATACCATTGTGGCTCCATTTGAGAATGGTCTCGTACAAGATCTGAGTTGTCATTCGAGGATGACAGTTTTCCCAACATATTTTATTACCCACAGTGTGCAAATTTCCAGGTTTTATTCGAGTATTCAATCACTCCATACCTTAAACGTATAAAAGATGTTGCAATTATTCGTTCAGGCTTGCAGATGATTGAATAGGGGCAGCTGTAATACCTCAAAATTTGCCCTCATATTTATTCCATTTACTGGCTTATCGCTTCGCATTTGTAAACACCCCAAATTTGCCCTCATTAATTTCACACCATTGTCTTGTGATCTTTCATGTTTGCATTAGTTTAATCATATCATATCATGTTGCATTTTTACTTCACTTCATTAGTTCAAATTCATCTGCATTTAGGGTTTGTGATCTGAGCAATCCAGGATCCATCTGAGCCACTCCAAAGGCCATCAATCATTTCAATAGGGTCCATGTATGTTCAATCATCATATTTTATCCTCCAAAGATCAAGGAAGTCAAAAAATCACAAGAACTGGCAAAGCATGGAAGCAGAGCTAGGGTTTAACTACACAGATGACCTAAAATTAGGGTTTTGGTTTTAGAGGCCATAACTCCAATTTTTTTGGTCATTCTTATTTCTATTGGTCTATATATGATATAAGGATCATGCATACCAAGTTTGATGAAGAAATTCATTGTCGAAGTCATCTGATCACTGGGTAACTTCCTGAGCAAGTCAGAGCAAAATCAGGGCATCTGAGGCCCCCCAACATGGAACCAAAGTGGATTTTTCATCAAATTGAAGTTATATGGTATTTATTTGATCATTTAAGTGCTTAGAAGTTCACAAATTTGAAGAAAAGTGAGCAAAACCAAAAGTTGCCAAAAATGGAAATGACTTGTAGTGTAAACTTTCCATTTTGGGAAAGTTTTTCAACCTCCTCTTTCTCAACCAAAAATGCTTCAAATGAAAAATTATTGGCCATGAAAGTTGTAGATTGGATCATTACCTTTTCAAAAAGTACAAGAACAAGATCTAATTCATTTTAGAACTCAAGTTATGGCTTTCCAAAGTTGGCAAAAATCACATAATTTTCAAGAATGCACCAAAGAGGGATTTTTGCAAAACCTCTTGCCAAGCTATTTTGTGACCTCAAACACACTTCTAAGCATCATACAAACATTGTGCAATGTCTAAAACTCATAATTGTCCAAAGAATCTTGTAATACCTCAAAATTTGCCCTCTCATTTTCATGCCATTTAGCATATCCTTTCATACATTGCATTGCATTTAGATCACAATTGCATCATAAACATACATGAATATACATCTCCATTTGAGCTTTCACAGGTTGCGACTGGCCTTTATTTTTTCATGCGGAACGTGCACAAGAATCTTAGAAGAAACCAAAAGTTCTCGGTTGATTCAAAGGAGTTTAAGCAGAATATCAGTTTTATGGTGCAGTTTGCAAAAGTTGTAACTTATGCTCGGAAACTCATTTTGGCTTGAAACTCAATAGTTTAGACTATTTCGGTATTCTCTACAACTTTTGTGTTCGGCTCGGAGGCCAATTCATCAAGGAAAATGGCGGGAATTATTTGTTTTTGAAATTTCGGTTTCGCCGATTAACTGTGCTAGCGGTATTCAAGAGTTCGTAACTTCTGATTGGGTCAACATTTCTGAGAGATTCATATGCCAAAAGTTCCGTCTTGATATCCTTTCTAACTTTTGGGTTTTGGCCGAGAACTAATTCTTTGAAGAAGATCTCAGAATGTGCGAGTCTTTAGAGTCGACATAGTGAAAAACAGTGCTGAACCGGTGAGTTTTGAACACTAAAAAATTCATAACTCTTGGATCGTTTATCGAATTGATGTCGTTTCGGTGCCTAAAATTCCGTTTAGATGTTATCTTCATTATGTGAATTCAGTTTTGGTTCGGTCCAAGCGGAAGGATCTCGAAAATGCGAATTACCAATAAGGTTCTTTGATGCACTGCATTGTCTGTCAGATTTTGTAAAATTCATAACTCGGTCAATTTTCATCGGATTGCACTCGTTCTTGAAGCGTTGGTTCAAAAATTTTATCCTCTTCAAGTTCAAAGACAAATGCGAGTTTGAACGGTGCTCCAAAGATTATCGTTTTGGTTTATTTCACAAAACTGAAGTGCTGAACCGAAGAAAAAGGCTGAAAGTGGTTTCACGAGAAAATTCATATCTCCCTCGTCGTTTGTCCGGTTGAGCTTAGATTTTAACACCAGGTCACTGACTCATAGATCTACAACTTTGCTGACAAAGTCGAGTCGATATTATGCTCCGAAGAGGTTGTCCTCGTCACATTTTCGAGTAGCGGACACCAAATAAGCCGAAAAAACAACTTATTCAGTGACGTCTTGCAGCTTAAACATATCGATCGCACTCGATTTTGATCGTATGACGTTCGTTATTTTTGCATTGCAACCGTGATTCAGAGGCGGACGATGTTGTGGAAGGTTCAGAGTCGAAATTTCTTGCCGAAGATATTGTTATTTTCACTTAAGCCGAAATTCTACCTTTTGCCTTTCATTTTCCACTCCACTATATATTCTTTTGACCCACAATTTGTCTCATAACTTCAATCATAATTTACAAACACCAAAAAACTCTCACAAACTCTCTCTAAAGGATCAAAGTTCATTCTCTCAACTCTTTCTCAAGAACACAACAACAACTTCATCAAGAACTCAAGAACACAACAATTCTGATCAAGCTTCCGGTAGCCGAGCCGCCACGAACCACCACCTCCGGTCAACTTCACCACCGTAAGACAACCATCTTCCGTTCATGATCGCGTCTCACTTCCTTCGGATTCGCAATTTCTTCGTCGATTCTTCATTCGGTAAGCTTCTTAAACTTTAATTCATGAATAATTGTTGAATTGTTTCTTGAATTGAATTTTAAAGTTGAATTAATCTTGTGGAGATTATGTGCATTGATTCATGATTTGATTATTGATTGATTCTTGATTAATTTATCCTAATAATTGTTGTGGTGCATGATTGAAAAGGCTTGGTAAAGTTGACAAAGAATAATCGGTGAATGTTAGGTGTTTTACAAAATTCCTAAGAGAGCTAATTATTATGACTTGATATTGATTGAAGTGCTTGACTTTTAAATTCATGTTTGTTTCAATGTGCAAATTTGAAATAGGATAGGTTGAGGCTTAATTGTTGATGTTGTTCATGTGTCGCGTGTCGAGAATATGTTTTGGTCATAACTTCCTAACCGTAGCGCGTTTTCACGAATGTGAATAGTGTAAATTGACTTTGTTGATTATTCCGGAGCCATTGGTGAACTTTTTTAGTCGATTTCGGACAATTTTTTCCGACTATTTCACTACTGCCAGCCGACGAAATCGGCCAAAAAGTATCACTTCCGAGCGGAATTTTCAAAATCCGATTACATATTTGAATCCGTTGGCACGTTTGCAAGTTACCATGCGATTTTCGTTCAATTCCGAGTCGGTGATTTTTGACGCGTTTTTTCGTTTTAAGGCTTTTTAAGTTCGGTTTGGTGCGATTTTGATGCATTGATCTTGTTTTGACTTGTATATATGTTTGTTGATCATTTTCCATTCATTTCATGTAAATTTATTCGATTCCGGTTTGAGTTTGCATGTTGTTTATGTTAGAGCATAAGTGCTGCCCCGTTTTGAAACGTAAATTTCAATGCATGTCCATGACTCGTATATTCATATTTCTACTTGATTTGGAGTTGTGAGGCATAGGTGCAACTTCCGGTTGCACCTCTTTTTGGTTTCTAATGCGTTTGTTGAGTTCATGCAAGGTTCTCGCAAAGATCTTAACGACGGTTGTTTGGTTGGTATTCCACTTTATTTGTGGGATACCTTTGGATTCAAATGATATTTTGTGCCGTTGTTTTTGTTTCGATTATGGGGGATCTTCACAAAGCAATTATGGAAGATGAACATTTATTTTGCTCATGGGAGATTACAAGGCTTGGCTTGAAGTTTTTTTTGGATTTCTTTTATGTGAAAGAATCGGCACTTCGACCAAGTAAGTAATCTCGATTCTCTACTTTAATGCATCATTCTAGTTGTATGCGACTTAGGATCATATAACTTAAGGTGCATATTGGGCCCTCACACCTAAGGCATTGGATATATTTGTGATTTATGATGATATGCGTCGATTTCGGAACTTAGGGATTAGGTTACGAACCATTAGGATCGATTCCTTCACTTTCCCTTAAAATCCACTTTTTTGCCCGTTTCGTCGCAATTATTAAAAATAGTTTTAGGTGTGATAAAATTCTGGAAAAATTCATGAGTGATCTTCATCCTCTTAATTAATTTGTCATATTTTTTGTTTCCATATTTGGGTGGTTTCAATATTTTATTTGGATTTTAGATCACAAGCTGTCCCAAAAAGGAAGGTTTTGGCATAAGGGACCGAAATCGATTTTTCCCCATAGGTGTGAGACCTATTTTTTGTGTATGATTAATTACTGTAATTTGTGACATTTTGATTCTCCTTAGGCATTTTTTTCATAATTTTAGATGCCCTTTTTGATCCACTTTGTGGAGTCGTTTTTTGGGTGATCATTCATTGCTACCTTGCTAGTCAAGTAATTGTTTTGGAATTTTGGTGCATAATTTTGTATAATCCTTTTGGAAAATGTAATATAATGACTATATCATTACAGGGATTTAATTTCATAATTTTTAAAGGCTTTTTGCTATTTTCCCATGTCGCCTAGATCCTAGGTTGATTCATGTGTTTATGTGTCGCATAACCTAAATGTTAAGAAGGCATTCATGCCATTTTCTTGAGGGGATTTTTGGTATCTTTTAAGATTTGATTATAGGTCATTTGTATGTCTTTAATTCCAGTCATAGGTCATTTTTTGAACCATGCTCATTTGGTTTGTTTTGGTGCTTTAAAGTGCATACTTATGTGAATTAACTTTAACCTAAAATAGATTCTCTTCTCCTCTAAATAATAACTTGAATTGTGTGGAAATAATTAATGCCTATTCATGAATTCTAATTGCATATCATATCTTGTATGCTACTGACCCATGATCATTTCATGCATATTCACATGCCATTCTTCCTTAACTTTCATCATTTGTAATCTTATGCGATGTTTGCTTCATTTATTCTCACATCTTCTTCTCATTGCTCCATATGCCTAAACCAATGCATCCATGATTGTATATTCACTCATCCATATTCATAAGCATTCACTACTGACTTTGATGTTCATTTCATGTATTAATTCATGCTTGTAAGCCATACACATTCATACTTCATCCATAAACCCTAATTTGCATTTATGTGAACTTAGGTGAACTTTTTGTACATAGTTTGACATAGTTTGAATTTGTGAGGTATCCTAGCATACCTAGGGACCTATAGCATGTAGCTACTGACTTTAGAAGTCGTGTAATCTTTAGGTACCTTCACCTTTAGACTTAGGTCTTATTTTGAACCCTAGTTCCATTCTAGGACGTTTATGGTACTTAATCGCTTTCATGCTTTGATTTTACTTTCAATATGCATTGTCATGCTAACTTTTGTTTTGTAGGGGGGAAGATTGAGGTAAGCATTACTTCATTCCTATCTCTTATGCATTTTAATTGTCTTTGCCTTAGCACTTTGTGCTTTGTTCATAGGTTCCCTTTTTGTTCTTTAGAACCAACTTAACTTCCTTAGGAAGTAAGTTAGTTTCTAATTCTTTTTTCTTCTTTTCCTTTTCTTCATTAGGATAGAAACCTCACTAACCCTTAGGATATCCACGCATGTTAACAGTTAGGATTATTTTTAGTCCCCTTTAGAATTTTTCCTTTGAGATCCTTTGGCGCTCTCTCTCTTCTCATCTTCAAACTTAATTCTAATTCACTTAATAAAGGTTGAGTACTTTCATGTGACATGAGACCTTGCTATGAGATGCTTGCACGCGTTCCATTTCGGGGCGAGGTGTGAGTCATCACTCGTGGTGGATAGGTCTTAGCATGAGTACCTCACAAAGAAAAGCCAAAAAACACTTCTTAACCAAAAAACCACAAAAACACTTAATAATGGTAATAGGTCAGTGTGCTTAAGCCTTCACTTGTGGGACTAGCTTTGGGGATTTCCTCCATAGATAGGTGTGCCTCTTGCGCATTCCATTTCGGGATGATGTGAGATGTACACATCCCATTGAGTAAGACTTAGGTACACTTACCTATGCAAACTTTCACTCATAAAAGTTTCTAAAAAACACCAAACAAACAATAAGTGTGTTTCCTTCGGGAATTCTTTTCTCATCTCCTTCGCTCCGTACGCGAACTTGCTCCTACTTGTCATTTTGCAAGACGGTTACGCACTCGTCGTCCGAGTCTGCAACACCTGAGCAATGGCATAGGCAGTTCAAGCCTTAATTCACAAGCTATTTCCCTTTGTTACCCCTAGTTAGGGGAACTACGGCGTCTCTGATCCTCATTATCCTGATGAGATACGTAGGCAGCGGGGTAGGGCCCGTTCGAGCACAATCTTTATTTTCCCTACATTTTTCTCTTTGCTTTCTTATTTCAATTCTTTTCCAGTTCCAGTGTATTTTCATTTTCATTCCTTTGCTGCAGCTTTCATACCCTCACCCTTTGAAATAGTTTCTTTTGCAAGCGTGGATCCCGTCGGGTACGGCGGACGATCCGGGTGCTAATACCTTCCCAGGTCGTAACCGACTCCCGAGCCCAGTCTCTTTGGTTCGCAGGACTTGTGTCCTTCCTCTTTCTTTCTTCGGGTTTGTGCAACATTACCTTTCCCATCCCTTTGGGATAAAAATGTCTGGCTGGCGACTCTACCTTTTCCGCGCCACTTTCGCGTTTGTACTACGATGAAAATCCCGGGAGCGACAGCTGGCGACTCTGCTGGGGACTGCACACCAGATGATCTCTGGTTCCCCTGTGAGTCTCTCCTAGCGCTTGTGTGTTGTTGTTTCATTGGGAGATGCTTGTTTGATGTGGCTTGTTGTATTGTATTGTTGTTGTTTACAGCTTTATTTACAGCTTTATTTACAGTTTTCAGTATTTATTTTCCGCATCATATATATCATACTGGACTGTCTGGACTGGTTTTCTGTTTGGTGGGATGAGTGATACTGTTTCTGAGAGATAAGCCAAGTACCCGGCTTGAGTGCACCCTAGGATTAGAGTGGACATATTGTACTCGCATGTGACATGATGAGTGGCGATGTGTTTCACGCCCATATTGCGACTGTCTTGGAAATATCTTGTGTGGGGATTTCCTCCACTTCGGGATAGGACCTTGATAGTTATGTGCATCTGGGGACCGATCATTGAGAACCTTTGTGGAAACAACCCTCTCCAGTGGTGACAGTGGCAGACCACATTCTGTGGCAAACCCATTCGCACCCGAGGGTCCACTGGGGACTCGCATAGGATGGCCTGGTTCTCTTATAGGAACTCAGTCAAAGCATCTGGTCGTATGACATTAGTACTGTATCCTACGGGCTGAATGTACTATTGTTTCTCGATTGCAGCGCTTGAAGCTGGGAACCTATAAGGGATGCTTGTTTTTCCCGGACTCAGCTGAGGCCTCCCTGCGTAGTACATAATGCCTAACCGATTCCCTGATTTGGTCATGAGCCATTTCTCGGAAATGGTGAAAGTATTATTGCTATTCGGCTTTGAGAGTCCGTGATGTCTGACCCGGAGCTTACCCGTGAGATTGGGAGGGGTTTACAGGTTTGCAGGAACCCCTGACCTCAACATACACTTCATCATCAGTGTGATCTTATGTTTTGATCCAGTTATTATGATCATGGAGTTCTTGATCCTTGGTTTTGAGTTCTTATCAGATGGTTATTATTCAGAGGGCATATATCATCAGATACTTGGTTCTCAGCTCAGTGTTCTGTATCCAGACGGACACCAGTTCTTGATCACTTGCCAGTTGCATACATGCCATCATAGCATTCTAGCATACATGTTCAGTTATTTCCGAGGATCTCATATCTGAATTATGTTGTTGGATTTTATCAAAATGTGGATCAAAGAAGATAGATTCTTTGGAAGTAACTGAACATGGCATATCATAGCATTTGCATTGCATTTCTGTTTCACAGGCAGGGCTCATCCGTTCTTTGTTCACCATCTACAGTTGAGACTCCAGTTCTTGTATCAGACTTGAGGTAACTCGTGAGAAGATCATGGACCCTGGAGAGCAAAGCCAGTCTGCAGGTGTTGGGTTGACAAAAGATCAGTGGGACCAACTTTTGGAGGCTATGATGACTTTGGCAAGGCAGGATGACCGTAATTCCGCTCAAGCTCAGCCTGTACAGACCCCTGTTGGGAATCCAGATGTTCAAGAGCGCCAGGTCGCCCGAAGTGGACATTCTTCTTCTGTTGATGCTGCAGATTATCACAGTTTTGCTTTCACTATGCCAGATCCTCAATAGGCAATCCCCGTAGTGAGAATCCAAGATCCACGAGTTGTGGAGAGGGAGGAAAGGTTCCGTATGTTGGAGTAAGAGATCAAAGCCCTTCAAAGTCGTAATGTCATTGATTTAAGTGCTGCAAGCATGTGTCTGGTGCACGGCCTGGTAATACCTCCGAAATTCAAAGTACCGAAGTTTGAAAAGTACAAAGGGGATAGTTGTCCAAGACAGCATTTGGTAAGATTTTGCAGAAGGATGGCCTCACATGAGCATAATGACAAATTGATGATTCATTGTTTCCAATACAGTCTGAGTGAGGCATTGTCGAATTGGTATATGCAGTTAGAGAGCAGTCGTATCCAATCATGGTCAGACCTAGCCAATGCATTTGTGAAGCAGTATGACTACAATCTTGACAGGGCTCTTAGCCGCATGGATTTGCAAGTGTTATCCAAAGGAGATGGTGAATCTTTCAGAGAGTATGCCCAGAGGTGGAGAGAAGAAGCCGCTCGGGTGCAACCCCCGCTATCAGATAGAGAATTGATTGATCTTTTCATAGATACCTTACAGGGGCCGTACTTGGAGAGGCTAAGTGGCAGTGGAACTTTGAGTTTCTCGGACTTGGTGATAGTTGGAGAACGCATTGAGAGTTTTATCAAGATGGGAAAGATCCTAGGCATTTCAGATGGCTCAGCTGAAGAGAATGAATCTTTTGTCAGTTCCCAAGATAAGGATGTGATTGATGCAATCTGGGAAGATCCTCCAACTCCATTGACTTATCCAAATTACTCATGCATTTCAGCTGCTAAGAGTCAGCAACCTTCTGAATCCGTATGTCAGATCTTAGTTAACAATGAATCTCCTCAATATCAACAACGACCATGCCAACAGAAGCATACTCCGCAAAGGCGTCGTTACTACACTAAGAGATCCAAGAGGTATTTTGATCCATTGCCAGTACCCTACAGTCAGATACTCCCAGGCCTGATCGATTGTGGATTGATAGTGCCGAAGAAGCCGGGTCCAGTGCCTTCTCCATATCCACCAAGTTTTGATCCCAATGTTCAATGTGGATTCCATGGCAACGCACCAGGGCATTCAGCCGAAGAATGCAAGCCTCTCAGGGATAAGGTTCAAGATTTGATTGATTCTGGGTTGATTTCAGTGACGCCTCAAGGCATTCAAGTTAACAAGTCTCCGTTTGGTCATGTGGGTTCGTCAGCTCATGTTATGGAGGAATTTATTGAAGATGTGTGTGAAGGTGATTCTCAGTTTGATTCTGAAGAGCGGCTGTGTACATCACTTTGATCCCTTTTGAGGGGAACTACGTCGCTCTGATTCTTCATTGGTCTTTGGTCAATGGAGATACGTAGGCAGAAGATCATCAGGTCTTTCCGAGCAACCTTGGGTGTCAAACTTATGTGACCATTTCATCTCAGTGTCACTCTTCTCTTCAGACGTCTTGTGTCAATGTTTGAATGTCGGAAGCTTCAGGTCAGAATAATTGAGAATGAAGTATGGTGCTGACACGTGGTCATTTGATTGAAGACTGCAAGTATCATCAAGAAAAGTGTTGACTACTGAAAGTATTCAAGATCAACAAGTCCAGACGGAGTCAAGTCTCCTCAACAATGGCATTGCTCAGCTTCTTTACTGCATTTTCATGTGTCGCTTTTATATGTTTGTTTGAACATCTGTATGCTTGCATGAAACTTGTTTGCTTTTTGAATGTTAATTAATGAAACGCACATGTTTTTCTTGAAGTAATTCATTCATTTTACTTATAATTTTGTGTGTGCATTGCAATACCAACTGTTGTTCTTAAACTCTGTGATGGAGGATGACGAAATGAAAACGCAAAAATCTTCATTAAGTGCTCTTGAATAAGACCCTGTTGACGATGTACAGGCATTGTTTCAAATTCCCAAACACCGGAGATATAAGGGAGATAAACCTTCGTTAACTCCTTTGAGCCTTGAAGTAGAAGTTTATTTTCACATGAAAAAACCCTTACATTTAACCCGGGGCAGGGTAGGTGTCGGCTAGTTGGACCAGACGTTCATGCTTCCATAAATGAGTGTATCTGAGGATCCCTAACATTTCATTGTACCAAATCAAGAGGTCTAAAGACCGAAAACCACCATGGTTATTCTTCATCGACTGAAAAGTGAGACAGTCACAACCCTTACAAAATAATCAGGACAAACCTGTGTCACACGATTTGTTAGGACAAAAATAAAGAAAAAAGAGAATATGAAAAGCCCGCTAAGTCGAAACTTGAAAACAGGCGACTTAGGCAAAAATTAGGGCATCCCGCTGGATTCCAATTGCAAAAGATTCAAAAGAATCAGTCCAGGCAAAAGTTAGGGATAAACAAAGAGAATGAAAAAGCGAAAAAACGAAAAGGATTACACAAGAAAGATCCTTAAGAAAGAACAAGTCGTGTGATGTAGACACAAAAGACAATAAGGGTGACTATTATCCCAACAATAACCTCAAGGGTGCTTAACTGTTAGAGTAATGGTTCCTCAACCAATACGAAACCCTTTTGAGAGGTGTGCGCTTGTGAAAACTAGCTGGACATAGGAATGGAAGTACATCACGAAGAGGGGTGGGCACAAATAAGCATTGAGCCTATATCTTTGTTTCTATAACCGTGAACCAGGCCACGATACAACCCTTAAAAGTCCTAATTGAAGCAGGGTTAATTCGAGAGCGTGCCACCATGAGATAACGTTCCTGACTCCTATGAGTTGTGCTAAAAGACCCTTGTTGGTATTGCATATGCATGCTCATTTCATAAAAAATATTATACTGTCTTAACCAGTGATTCGTTCATAAACAACATCTTTTCAATAAAAGCTTCAAGATTAACACGTGCTGCATTAGAATTTTCATTCTCAGAATAAGACATTTTCTGCTTGCATACATTTGTTTGGCATCAAAGAAGTTCACATTTGGAACCTCAGTATAGAAGCTTAATCTTGCCAAGTTGAGAAGGCGGAAACTTCGAAAGGACATTCATGTCAAGGGGCACTTTTCCAAGAAACTCCCTTGAATGAGGAGCTTTTCCAACCAGTTGGGTTAAAGACAGCCAATCTGGGGCATCACGTCGATGAATCTCTTCAAAATTCAACCAAACTGGGGCAATCAATTCGAGATTTAAATCTCTCACAGAGCAGTTAGTCTGGGGGTTTTTCCAAAGCAAGGCTCGTACTCGGGCAGGTCACCCAAGAAACACTAGAAGTTACTTTCTCCAAAAGACGGCTAATCAGATGATGCGAGATCTTGGGGCAAATTCCTTCATGGACCATACAGTTTGAGGTGGCTACTTTGAGATCTACAAGAGTTTGGAAACACTGAAGCATTTCAGATGCTAAGTTTTCTGTAAAATCCTCTTGAGACAATATTGCGGTATGCAAGGCCGTTCCCAGAATGAATGTCTGATGATTTATCCCAGTAGGGTGCTTCCCTAGTCAGAGAATTTATCCGCAGTTGTTATGGTTTCTTCATCATACACGGCTAAAGTCCAATAGTCATTGGCATCTTCAAGGTTAAAGCCCGATCTTTGTTGGCATCTCTTCAACTATGATATGTTGGCATATATATGCATTTAGCCTCTCACTTCAGTTGAGTATGACAATTTTCACTCTGGTTTTCTTCAACCCTCGAGTTGATGTTGCTTTGTTTCCTTCGACCCTCGAGTCGGTATTGTCATCTTGTTTCCTCAACCCTCGAGTTGATGTTGTTTCATTTTCCTCGACCCTCGAGTCGATGTTGCTACCTCATTTTCCTCGACCCTCGAGTTGATGTTGTTTTGTTATCCTCAACCCTCGAGTTGATGTTGCTTTGTTATCCTCGACCCTTGAGTCGATATTGTTGCTTTCGTTTCCTCGACCCTCGAGTTGATGTTGTTGTCGCCTTATTCCTCGACCCTCGAGTTGATGTTGTTGTGTTCTCCTCGACCCTAAAGTCGATATTTCCGTTTCTTACGACCCTTGAGTCGATATCATAGTCTTCACATCTTCAACCCTTGAGTTGATACTCAGTGAGTCTGTCATAAAAGAAAATTCAAAAATCATATCATCTTAGTTCAGACATACTTGGACTCATTTAGGTCCGGGGCAAGTGTGCATATCTTTGTGCTTACAGGGCACAGTATTTCGCAGTGACACGAGATTTTTCAGGAATCCTCGCGAGACAAATTCTTCCATAGTCTATGCAGTCTGGGGCAGTTATGTCAAGATTCGACGAATCTCTAAAGAGTTTGAAGACTTGGACATTTTGGATGTCAGGTCTTTTGTAAAATCCTCTTAGGTTGATCTTCAAGTAGTCAACTAGTCCAGAAAATGCAAGAGGTCACTGGATGATATTCCTCACAGAGTTAATATTGGATTTTCATCTCTGTCTGTGAAATATTTCCCAGCAAAGTTGCCGTACTTTTGGGTATTTGATGATACAGCCAGGTATTCATCACCTCAGTCAAAGTTGAGTGTCCAGACCTCTTGACTTGTCTTCCCCTGCAGAGTTGTAACTCTTGTGGCCAATCAGGCATTTATCTGTTGCTCGTCTGCAATCCTCGACACTCGTCTGTGTTGACCCTTTGGTTGCTCGTTTGCTTTCCCCAGCAGTGGTTATGGTTACTTTGGTTGCTCGTCTGCAAACTCCTGAACACTCGTCTGTGTTGTGGTTATCTTTGTGATTGCTCGTCTGCAACCCCTCAACACTCGTCTGTGTTCTGATTTGATATTGGTTGTTGCTCGTCTGCAGCTTCCCAACACTCGTCTGTGTTTGGTATTGGATCCTTTGTTGCACTCGTCTGTGCCTTGATACGTAATTTCAACTGTTGCTCGTCTGCAACTTCTCAACACTCGTCTGTGTTGTGGAATCTCATATGCTGTTGCTCGTCTGCAACCTCCCAACACTCGTCTGTGTTTGGTATTGGATCCTTCGCTGCACTCGTCTGTGCCTTGATATGAATTTTCTGATTTTATTCGTCTGCAAATGTCCAGCACTCGTCTGTGTTTGGTGTGCCTAATATTTGTGGGTACTCGTCTGTATCATTTCCAGCACTCGTCTGTGTGTTACCTGTTGAAGCTCGTCTGCTTTACTTGGATACTCGTCTGTATCATCCCCGGCACTCGTCTGTGCTAGCTTGCATATGTATGTGAAGGTTCACTGTTTATCATGATATTGATAATGCTACTTCAAATGCTCGTCTGTGTTTGAATTTCTGGTATTCGTCTATACCAGTGGCTGATACTCGTCTGTATCATTGCCTGAAGTACTCGTCTGTGTTTCTCTGATCATCGTCTGATACTCGTCTGTATCATTGACTTATGGCACTCGTCTGTGTTATCTTGATGATCATCCAATACTCGTCTGTATTGAAAAGGTTTCGAATCCTGACAGTGGGAATTAAATGTCGAAGTGATTACCGGTCCTGGCGTAACAGGTAAATCCGAAGGAGACTCGTCTGTCTCAGATTATGTTCAGTGTCTGAGGACTCGTCTGTCCAGCTCCTGGCGTCCCAGGATTGTTTGAAGACTCGTCTGTCTCAAATTATGTTCTTGTAGTGATTGAGGACTCGTATGTCCAGCTCCTGGCGTCACAGGATTGTTTGAAGACTCGTCTGTCTCAAATTATGTTCTTGTAGTGATTGAGGACTCGTATGTCCAGCTCCTGGCGTCACAGGATTGTTTGAAGACTCGTCTGTCAACTTGTTCTTATTACAGATATCAGTTTCGACTTGGAAGAAGCTCGTCTGCTTCTTTCTTCCCTGCAGTCCCCAGAGCGTCATCTGGTCGGGTTTATTTCTCGGTGTTGCATTCTTCGTCAGAGTGCAAATTTCTGGTCTTCTTGGTATTCAATCACAATTTATCTTGAATGGTCGATAGCTCGTGCTACCGTCCTTTTCAGATTAACAAATGATTGAATAGGGGCAGCTGTAATACCTCAAAATTTGCCCTCTCATTTTCATGCCATTTAGCATATCCTTTCATACATTGCATTGCATTTAGATCACAATTGCATCATAAACATACATGAATATACATCTCCATTTGAGCTTTCACAGGTTGCGACTGGCCTTTATTTTTTCATGCGGAACGTGCACAAGAATCTTAGAAGAAACCAAAAGTTCTCGGTTGATTCAAAGGAGTTTAAGCAGAATATCAGTTTTATGGTGCAGTTTGCAAAAGTTGTAACTTATGCTCGGAAACTCATTTTGGCTTGAAACTCAATAGTTTAGACTATTTCGGTATTCTCTACAACTTTTGTGTTCGGCTCGGAGGCCAATTCATCAAGGAAAATGGCGGGAATTATTTGTTTTTGAAATTTCGGTTTCGCCGATTAACTGTGCTAGCGGTATTCAAGAGTTCGTAACTTCTGATTGGGTCAACATTTCTGAGAGATTCATATGCCAAAAGTTCCGTCTTGATATCCTTTCTAACTTTTGGGTTTTGGCCGAGAACTAATTCTTTGAAGAAGATCTCAGAATGTGCGAGTCTTTAGAGTCGACATAGTGAAAAACAGTGCTGAACCGGTGAGTTTTGAACACTAAAAAATTCATAACTCTTGGATCGTTTATTGAATTGATGTCGTTTCGGTGCCTAAAATTCCGTTTAGATGTTATCTTCATTATGTGAATTCAGTTTTGGTTCGGTCCAAGCGGAAGGATCTCGAAAATGCGAATTACCAATAAGGTTCTTTGATGCACTGCATTGTCTGTCAGATTTTGTAAAATTCATAACTCGGTCAATTTTCATCGGATTGCACTCGTTCTTGAAGCGTTGGTTCAAAAATTTTATCCTCTTCAAGTTCAAAGACAAATGCGAGTTTGAACGGTGCTCCAAAGATTATCGTTTTGGTTTATTTCACAAAACTGAAGTGCTGAACCGAAGAAAAAGGCTGAAAGTGGTTTCACGAGAAAATTCATATCTCCCTCGTCGTTTGTCCGGTTGAGCTTAGATTTTAACACCAGGTCACTGACTCATAGATCTACAACTTTGATGACAAAGTCGAGTCGAGATTATGCTCCGAAGAGGTTGACCTCGTCACATTTTCGAGTAGCGGACACCAAATAAGCCGAAAAAACAACTTATTCAGTGACGTCTTGCAGCTTAAACATATCGATCGCACTCGATTTTGATCGTATGACGTTCGTTATTTTTGCATTGCAACCGTGATTCAGAGGCGGACGATGTTGTGGAAGGTTCAGAGTCGAAATTTCTTGCCGAAGATATTGTTATTTTCACTTAAGCCGAAATTCTACCTTTTGCCTTTCATTTTCCACTCCACTATATATTCTTTTGACCCACAATTTGTCTCATAACTTCAATCATAATTTACAAACACCAAAAAACTCTCACAAACTCTCTCTAAAGGATCAAAGTTCATTCTCTCAACTCTTTCTCAAGAACACAACAACAACTTCATCAAGAACTCAAGAACACAACAATTCCGATCAAGCTTCCGGTAGCCGAGCCGCCACGAACCACCACCTCCGGTCAACTTCACCACCGTAAGACAACCATCTTCCGCCACCGGCAGTCGCGCGGCCTCTCCTCCTCTCCTCCGTTCATGATCGCGTCTCACTTCCTTCGGATTCGCAATTTCTTCGTCGATTCTTCATTCAGTAAGCTTCTTAAACTTTAATTCATGAATAATTGTTGAATTGTTTCTTGATTTGAATTTTAAAGTTGAATTAATCTTGTGGAGATTATGTGAATTGATTCATGATTTGATTATTGATTGATTCTTGATTAATTTATCCTAATAATTGTTGTGGTGCATGATTGAAAAGGCTTGGTAAAGTTGACAAAGAATAATCGGTGAATGTTAGGTGTTTGACAAAATTCCTAAGAGAGCTAATTATTATGACTTGATATTGATTGAAGTGCTTGACTTTTAAATTCATGTTTGTTTCAATGTGCAAATTTGAAATAGGATAGGTTGAGGCTTAATTGTTGATGTTGTTCATGTGTCGCGTGTCGAGAATATGTTTTGGTCATAACTTCCTAACCGTAGCGCGTTTTCGCGAATGTGAATAGTGTAAATTGACTTTGTTGATTATTCCGGAGCCATTGGTGAACTTTTTTAGTCGATTTCGGACAATTTTTTCCGACTATTTCACTACTGCCAGCCGACGAAATCGGCCAAAAAGTATCACTTCCGAGCGAAATTTTCAAAATCCGATTACATATTTGAATCCGCTGGCACGTTTGCAAGTTACCATGCGATTTTCGTTCAATTCCGAGTCGGTGATTTTTGACGCGTTTTTTCGTTTTAAGGCTTTTTAAGTTCGGTTTGGTGCGATTTTGATGCATTGATCTTGTTTTGACTTGTATATATGTTTGTTGATCATTTTCCATTCATTTCATGTAAATTTATTCGATTCCGGTTTGAGTTTGCATGTTGTTTATGTTAGAGCATAAGTGCTGCCCCGTTTTGAAACGTAAATTTCAATGCATGTCCATGACTCGTATATTCATATTTCTACTTGATTTGGAGTTGTGAGGCATAGGTGCAACTTCCGGTTGCACCTCTTTTTGGTTCCTAATGCGTTTGTTGAGTTCATGCAAGGTTCTCGCAAAGATCTTAACGACGGTTGTTTGGTTGGTATTCCACTTTATTTGTGGGATACCTTTGGATTCAAATGATATTTTGTGCCGTTGTTTTTGTTTCGATTATGGGGGATCTTCACAAAGCAATTATGGAAGATGAGCATTTATTTTGCTCATGGGAGATTACAAGGCTTGGCTTGAAGTTTTTTTTGGATTTCTTTTATGTGAAAGAATCGGCACTTCGACCAAGTAAGTAATCTCGATTCTCTACTTTAATGCATCATTCTAGTTGTATGCGACTTAGGATCATATAACTTAAGGTGCATATTGGGCCCTCACACCTAAGGCATTGGATATATTTGTGATTTATGATGATATGCGTCGATTTCGGAACTTAGGGATTAGGTTACGAACCATTAGGATCGATTCCTTCACTTTCCCTTAAAATCCACTTTTTTGCCCGTTTCGTCGCAATTATTAAAAATAGTTTTAGGTGTGATAAAATTCTGGAAAAATTCATGAGTGATCTTCATCCTCTTAATTAATTTGTCATATTTTTTGTTTCCATATTTGGGTGGTTTCAATATTTTATTTGGATTTTAGATCACAAGCTGTCCCAAAAAGGAAGGTTTTGGCATAAGGGACCGAAATCGATTTTTCCCCATAGGTGTGAGACCTATTTTTTGTGTATGATTAATTACTGTAATTTGTGACATTTTGATTCTCCTTAGGCATTTTTTTCATAATTTTAGATGCCCTTTTTGATCCACTTTGTGGAGTCGTTTTTTGGGTGATCATTCATTGCTACCTTGCTAGTCAAGTAATTGTTTTGGAATTTTGGTGCATAATTTTGTATAATCCTTTTGGAAAATGTAATATAATGACTATATCATTCCAGGGATTTAATTTCATAATTTTTAAAGGCTTTTTGCTATTTTCCCATGTCGCCTAGATCCTAGGTTGATTCATGTGTTTATGTGTCGCATAACCTAAATGTTAAGAAGGCATTCATGCCATTTTCTTGAGGGGATTTTTGGTATCTTTTAAGATTTGATTATAGGTCATTTGTATGTCTTTAATTCCAGTCATAGGTCATTTTTTGAACCATGCTCATTTGGTTTGTTTTGGTGCTTTAAAGTGCATACTTATGTGAATTAACTTTAACCTAAAATAGATTCTCTTCTCCTCTAAATAATAACTTGAATTGTGTGGAAATAATTAATGCCTATTCATGCATTCTAATTGCATATCATATCTTGTATGCTACTGACCCATGATCATTTCATGCATATTCACATGCCATTCTTCCTTAACTTTCATCATTTGTAATCTTATGCGATGTTTGCTTCATTTATTCTCACATCTTCTTCTCATTGCTCCATATGCCTAAACCAATGCATCCATGATTGTATATTCACTCATCCATATTCATAAGCATTCACTACTGACTTTGATGTTCATTTCATGTATTAATTCATGCTTGTAAGCCATACACATTCATACTTCATCCATAAACCCTAATTTGCATTTATGTGAACTTAGGTGAACTTTTTGTACATAGTTTGACATAGTTTGAATTTGTGAGGTATCCTAGCATACCTAGGGACCTATAGCATGTAGCTACTGACTTTAGAAGTCGTGTAATCTTTAGGTACCTTCACCTTTAGACTTAGGTCTTATTTTGAACCCTAGTTCCATTCTAGGACGTTTATGGTACTTAATCGCTTTCATGCTTTGATTTTACTTTCAATATGCATTGTCATGCTAACTTTTGTTTTGTAGGGGGGAAGATTGAGGTAAGCATTACTTCATTCCTATCTCTTATGCATTTTAATTGTCTTTGCCTTAGCACTTTGTGCTTTGTTCATAGGTTCCCTTTTTGTTCTTTAGAACCAACTTAACTTCCTTAGGAAGTAAGTTAGTTTCTAATTCTTTTTTCTTCTTTTCCTTTTCTTCATTAGGATAGAAACCTCACTAACCCTTAGGATATCCACGCATGTTAACAGTTAGGATTATTTTTAGTCCCCTTTAGAATTTTTCCTTTGAGATCCTTTGGCGCTCTCTCTCTCTTCTCATCTTCAAACTTAATTCTAATTCACTTAATAAAGGTTGAGTACTTTCATGTGACATGAGACCTTGCTATGAGATGCTTGCACGCGTTCCATTTCGGGGAGAGGTGTGAGTCATCACTCGTGGTGGATAGGTCTTAGCATGAGTACCTCACAAAGAAAAGCCAAAAAACACTTCTAAACCAAAAAACCACAAAAACACTTAATAATGGTAATAGGTCAGTGTGCTTAAGCCTTCACTTGTGGGACTAGCTTTGGGGATTTCCTCCATAGATAGGTGTGCCTCTTGCGCATTCCATTTCGGGATGATGTGAGATGTACACATCCCATTGAGTAAGACTTAGGTACACTTACCTATGCAAACTTTCACTCATAAAAGTTTCTAAAAAACACCAAACAAACAATAAGCGTCTTTCCTTCGGGAATTCTTTTCTCATCTCCTTCGCTCCGTACGCGAACTTGCTCCTACTTGTCATTTTGCAAGACGGTTACGCACTCGTCGTCCGAGTCTGCAACACCTGAGCAATGGCATAGGCAGTTCAAGCCTTAATTCACAAGCTATTTCCCTTTGTTACCCCTAGTTAGGGGAACTACGGCGTCTCTGATCCTCATTATCCTGATGAGGTACGTAGGCAGCGGGGTAGGGCCCGTTCGAGCACAATCTTTATTTTCCCTACATTTTTCTCTTTGCTTTCTTATTTCAATTCTTTTCCAGTTCCAGTGTATTTTCATTTTCATTCCTTTGCTGCAGCTTTCATACCCTCACCCTTTGAAATAGTTTCTTTTGCAAGCGTGGATCCCGTCGGGTACGGCGGACGATCCGGGTGCTAATACCTTCCCAGGTCGTAACCGACTCCCGAGCCCAGTCTCTTTGGTTCGCAGGACTTGTGTCCTTCCTCTTTCTTTCTTCGGGTTTGTGCAACATTACCTTTCCCATCCCTTTGGGATAAAAATGTCTAGCTGGCGACTCTACCTTTTTCGCGCCACTTTCGCGTTTGTACTACGATGAAAATCCCGGGAGCGACAAATCTCAAGTTTTCATGCCTTGCCCATGAAGAAATCTCAAAGGGGCCAAACTTTCTCCAAATTGCAAAACACCCCATAACTTATTCCCCACATGCTGAATTGCCTCAAAGTGAATTCCATGGACATGCTGCACCAGACACCCCATTGTACCAAGCCTGCCACTTGCCCATACCTCAAGTACAAGAAATGTTGACTTTTTGCATTTTACACCATACCAATCACACTATGCCACAACAACTCTCTGAACCAATTGCATTTGTTTATACTAACCTAAAGCAAGCATTAACACACAAGAACTCAGCCAAAAACCTCAGCATTCTCTAGTTCACAAAAATCACCTCTCTTGCATTTTCCTTCGAAACACACATCACACTTGCTCATTCTTCAAACAAACACCACCATTCATTTCCAAATCAATCACTGATCACAAACCACCCATCAAAACAGCCAAGAACACACCACAAACAAAACACGCTTTTCTGACCAGTGGAGTACAAACTCACAAACCATCCACTCTCAAGGTCTTCCAAGCTTCAAAGTTTCTTCAGGGAGGACATAGGAGTCATATTGCACAGAAGAAGCAGTCAGAAAGCTCTAAAGTAAGAAGTTCCATCTCAGGTAGCCCTTCGAATTAATTTTTCCAGAACCTTTATTTTATGTTACTAAATGGTTAAGCATGTTCCCCTGAGTACACTGAACTTGTTATTTTTGAAAATGATGAAGAAATGAGAATGTATTGTTTGTCTGAAAGTTTCATCATTTTTATTCATTGCTTTGAATCTTGAGTTTGGTTGAAAAGAAATTGTTTTTGAGGGTGAGTTTGATCTTAGGAGAGTGAGAGGAGTCAATCTGGAGCTTTAGAGCTCCAGAAATGACCTAGGGAGTGAGTTGAAAGTTTTCAGGGGAGGGTGTCACCGGAGAAGACGACCGGAGCTCTTCTCCGGTGTCCTGAAAGTAATTAGGGCAAAACTTCATTAATTAGGGTTAGTTTAAATTATGGCCGTAGGATTCAGCTTCCCCGCGTGTTTGAATGGCCCAGATGCTCTCATTAAACCCTAATTGTTTTAATTAATTTAATTAAGTGAGATTAGCTCAATTTGAATTTTGTCCCTTGGATTTGGCGCGTGGTCAACAGGTCCTTCCCCAGAATCAATCCAGGCCCTCCATTCAGCATACTTCTCATTTTATTTAATTTTCATTTCATTTTTCTTATTTATTTTGTACGAATTATTAAAAATAGTAAAAATGATCAAAAAAATCTGAAAATTTTTTATCTTGACTTTTATTAATTTTCAGAAACCAAAAATATTTTATTTTTATTTTTTGCATTAAAAAAGTATTTTTAAATCATTTAAATGTTTTATTTAATTAATTAATGAAAATTAATTAATTAAAAATACATTTAAGTATTTAAAAATCACCAAAAAAATCAGAGAACATTCTTAAACATTTAGAAGCATTTACAAACTCACCATACAAATTTATTTTTGGTTTTGATCATGCTTTGACATTTTTCAATGAATTAGGGTTCTTAAAATTGTTCATTTTTTAACCCTAACTTCAAAAATTCATAACTTTTAAACCAAGTTGAGTTTGTGAATGATTCTTTTTTCATTGTTCTATGCATGGTTTCTAGCATCCAAAAACATTTTTGTTTCATTTTTATCTTGCATTTTCAAATTATTTGGCTTTTTACATTGAGGATCACCCAAAAAACCCTAGAAACTTAGGAAATTTATAACTCCTTCTAGGTTTAGCTTCTAACCTCACCCTTTGGATGGTAACCTAGTATAGGTTTAGGGTTCCTTTGAGTGCATTTTCAATTTTTTATCATGTCATTTGCTTCTGTTTTTGCCATTTGCATCTCATCCTTTCATGAAAACCCTAATTTCTCATCTTCCTTTGCATACATCTTGCATATGCTTGCATTCATGAACTTGCCATGACATTTTATACATTCACATGACATATAAGACATATTAGGACACATTAGAATCATGTTTGATCATTGTATCATCCATTTGCCATGTTATGCCTCCATTTCATTCCATGTGCATTCATGAACTTTCATGCTTCCTTTATGCTTCATTTGCATTCTCATCCCTTGTATGATCATTCACAACTCCTGACATGTTTTCACATCATCCATTTGCATCATTTACATCATGAATATGCTTCTGGTTTTGGTTTGCATCCTTGCATTCATTTCATTCTCATTTCATTTCACTTCTTTTTACTAACTTTTTAGGTGGTAAGTTACTTTGAGAAGTGAATTTGCCTTCACTTCTCACATTCTATTTTCATCTCTTTTATGCATTCATTGCTGCATTTTGTATTTGTATTAGAGTGAGATTTCTCATTCATGTTCCTTCTTCACCTTCTTTCTTTAAGCAACTTATCTTCTTAAGTGAAGTAAGTTGACTTACTTCTCTTGCTTCTCCTCCTTTCATTTGCTTCTTCCTTGGTGGCCCTTCTTGAAGATATCTTGCAAGCCTCATAAACCCTAGGAATACCCAAGCATGATCACAATTAGGGTTTTATTAGTCCCCCCATTAGTTTTACCTTTGTGTCATCTTTTGTGTCTCTCCTCTCATCTCATAATCAGGGATTAAACCTTCAAGGTTTTAAGGCTTTGTGATTAAAGTTATGCCTGCATCCTTCTCTTAGGATGGAGTATATAACTTTAATCCTAAGTGTTAAACCCTTAATGTGTTTAAATCCTTTAATCAATTCATATAATAATCACTAAGACATCAAGCTTGTAACTTGGTCCTAGCATTAGGGTTTTAATTCTTCCTTAATTGGTTAAGAAGGACTAACCCTAGTGTTAATGGACAAGTCCCCCTCAAGTTGTCTTACAAACCATAAAATTCACTTATTAATCTTATCATTAACTAAAATCCACTTTAATAAAGGCTTTGTTTTGTCATGAGGTTAATCCCTAATCATGGATTAAGTTGAGGAGCCTTCCTCAGCTTAAATGTTCTCATCTATTATCCTTCTATTAGGATGGTGTAATGAGTCCATTAAATCCCTGATTATGGCTTAAAATCATTACTTAACACTAAACAAAAAACTCCAAAAACATCTAAATAATTACAAGTAGGTTAATGATCTTAATCCTACATCATGGTAATTAAGTGTGAGGTGCTTACTTCATATTTAAGGTATTCTCATTACCCCTAATCAGAGGGAGGATGGGATGAGTTTACTAACCCTTGGTTTAGGCTTAAGCTCATTTTCCTATGACAAATTCCAAAAAGCAATAAAAGATTGAAAATACCAAAAACAAACAATAATCGTCTCCTTCATGATTCTTTTCTCATCTCATTCACTCATAATCGAGAACTCGCTTCTTCTGTCTAATGCAAGACAGTTTGCACCTGAGCCAGACAGGTCATACACTTGAGCATAGACAAGTAAGCAGTTCACAAGTCAATTTATCTTTCAGTCCCTTTGAGTCGAACTACGGTGTTCTGACTTCCTCATTGCACGAAAGGATACGTAGGCATAACTTAACAATTATCGAACAAAAGTATCTGTATATTCCCCCTCTTCCAGCATTATTATTTTAAGCCTCATTGTCTTGAGCATTGCATTCTTTTCTTACACTGACACTCCTTTTCTTCACTTTACACTTCTTTTGCACTAACACCTGTACAACTTTTTCCAGCTTTTTGCACAAAATAGCACTGACACTACCCCTTTAAAACACAAACTTTCAAGCGTGGATCCCGTCGAGTATGGCGGACAATCTGGGTGCTAATACCTTCCCAGGTTGGAACCAACCCCCTTTCTCAGTTTCTCTGGTTTGCGACCGTCTTATTCACTTCTTTCCTAGGTTTATGCAGCATTACCTTTCCTTCGGGATAAAAATGCCTAGCTGGCGACTCTTTTCAGTTCATCTTCATGTTCTCTCTTTCTTCGACTGTTCGCGTCTGTACCCCTATTGGCCAGGTGTCATTTGGTGGGAGCGACAGCATTCATCCGCATTTCTCACTAGGTCATTAACATCATAATAGTGCATATCATGGATTCATAGGGCATGTGATCAAGGCCCTGGGAATTTATGGTTTCGTACCTTATCTGTATCTGTCAGGGGTTGAAATGATGGAGAATATTCACTGGATTATGATTCCACTTCAAATGCAGTTGTTCAGTTGTGTTTCAATTCAGATGGGAGCTTGACCTAATTTTGGTCAAACTATCAGAAGATTATTGCAACTGCAAGATTATTTGGGCCACTGGTCCATTTCTTAGACAATGCATATTCAAAGTTCAGGTCCTTATGTGTCAATGGCAAACTTGTATGCTGAGAAAGGAAAGTGGGACAAAGTTGCTGAAGTGCGAAAAAGGATGAGAGGGAGGGGAGTAAAGAAGGAAGTGGGATTTAGTTGGGTGGATGTTGCCAATGTTGATTTCTTGCATTTGCATGGTTTCTCATCCGGGGATGAGTCACACCCAAAGTCTGAAACTATTTGTAGAATGACAGAGTTTTTGGGATTGCAAATGATAATTTCAAAACATAGTAGAGTGAAGGAAGGTGATTGGTATCGAGAGTTTGAACATATGAGTCATGGATAGCTTACTTGATTGTGATCATTCAAAGAAACTAATGTGTGCTCCATTAAAAAAAAGAGCATGGGAAAGAGGATGGGGACTTTGTTGAAAGAATTCCTTCGAAAGCCTTATCTCTTACATTTTGGAGTTTTCCCTAATTTGAGGTGGTTATTATGGTTGTGTAGCCTCATTTCATTCAAACACCAAATTACAACTTTGCAATTTAGTTCAGAGTTGTAAACCCCAACTTCTTTCCCCACTCTCTGCCCGGCCTTTTCCTCTCTCAAGTTGAATATTCCATCAGTACATATATTTGTTAATAGCTTGTTTGATTTAGATTATGCTCTTGAGTATGCTTATGAAGTACACAAGTATTCATCAACGGGGATATTTGAAGGGTAACCTGAGAGATGTGTATGGTTTAGATTTACAAAGTTAGTTTTGATTGGAAAAACAGATAAGGGAGTTGGTGAAGTAGGGTGCGATGGAGAACTTGCTGCTGAGTGAGAAGAAATGCTTACAATCTCATTACAAAAAAATTGTAGCCATTACTGTGACAATGCTTGTGTTAAACTCACTAAATTCTATACCATTTTTGGAGTTTTATACAAGAAGGGAAAAAGGCAAAAGAAAAAGGGCAGCAGTGGTGACTAGCCATGTTTATCAGAAGAAAAATCGGTTACATACAAAAGGAAAAGGTTACATACATAAACTAGAAAAGCACAAGAAAAAGTTCTGTTACAAAACTGATAATAAAAATCAGTTGGAAAATTCCAATGGATAACAAAAAAAAACTAACAGAAAAAACAGAAAAGAGATCTATCTATCAAAAAACTACTCTTCATCATCCTTAATCTTCATCAAGTATCACCTAAGCACCATCAATTCTCTGCAACTTCTTCATCGCTTATTCACGAAACCGGAAATACGTCATAAAGCTAAATCAACAGGCTCTGATTCATAGTTAAGAAGAAGTAGAACATATCAGCAAAATTTCACAAACACACTTCAAGAATAACACAAGGAGGTGAAGAAGTTATTACCTAAAGGTCGCGCCATCGCTTTCTCATTGTGCAGCCTTAATAGAGTGAATTAGTGAAATTTTGCGTGATCACCATAATCGCCACAACTCCATTTGGCCCGACATCTTTTTGTCATACGGCCTCAACAACCTTCTTCAATATCTTCAACCGGCTTTCACCTTCATAACCTCTCATCAATTCTTCAGAATCCTGCAGAACATCACAAAAAAATCAGAAGCATTAACACAACCGAAAAATCAGTGAGCATTCAGAAATCGAAATTCTATCAGTTACAAAGCTCAACCAATAACCAAGTTATTTACTAACTCTAACCTTTTTCTAACCAATCCAAAACAGAAATCAAAATAAGTATCAAATCATAACCGAAATCACAAACTCATAACAGAATCGAAAATGAATCCAAAATCAATAACGTAAAATAACAAACTTGCCTAACCGATTTTTCTTCTGGAAGCTTCATTGCAAATCCTCTATAAATCAATCATTCTTCACAATTTTCTCTTCTTCGATTTCTCTCCCACATTTTTCTCAATCCTCTCCCATTCTTCCATCACAATCTTCTTCTTCTCCTTCAACCCTCACACATTTTCTAAAACTCTCCTCAATCTCAATCTTCACACAACTTCATCTCATTCAAGCTTCTTCCTTCACCATAATCCGAATTCTTATTCACCAATCTCCTTCAATCTCCTACAACTTCCTCATCCTTCTTCTTCTTTAACCACTTCTTTTTACCCGAATTCCTCATTTCCAAACCTCTTCAATCTTCACCTTTGCAACCTCTTTCGATCAATCACAACAAACTCCATCTGGCACTCTCATAACTTCGTCAACGATCTCTCCTTCAAGCAATAGCCACCATCATCTTCAATGTGGAATGTTCATCACTATTCATAACCCTCGATCCCCTGCAGAACAACAAGGTGAGAATAAGAGAGAGGATAATGGAATAACTGAGTGAAGGTTCAAAAACATAGCACTGCTTTCGAAGCAATTCGGTTCTTCTTCTTCAAGTCTCCACCAACATCAATTTTGAAAAACCTTCACCAACGCCTCTTTCCGCCGGCAGATACGGTTCAACCTGTGAGGAGTCATCGCATCCGGATTCAATAGCGATTCATAAATCAAACAGAGAAGCGAAAGAGGGATAAGAAGCAGGTTCGAAGTTCATACCTGAAGAAATACTGTCTTGTTCGTCATCAAAGCTTTATACATGTCTTCATCTTCGGCAATCAAGGTACGAATCGTTTCGCCTCATTCTTGGTTATTCTTGTTGTGTTGGATTCGGTGAGGTGTTAGCACCGTTATTTTGACCTGCGTCGTTTTGGCTACGATCTTGAGAATCGCGGTGAGCGGAGGAGGTGTTGATGTGGTTGGTGGCGGCGTAAGGAAGATAGAGGAGAAACTTAGGGTTGTTGTTTCTTTTCGTGTTCAGTTTGTGTTTTGTTATAGTTAATTTGTGTATGATTTTGAGGAGTAGGTGCGGTTTTGGAGATGAAGAGTGTTAGGTTGGGGTTTTGATTTCGTATTTGAGAGCTAGAAGAGGTTAGGGTTAAGGTGATGGCGCAAGAAGAAGGAGGAAGAAACAGAGGAGAAGAAGGTGGCGAGTTGTGGCGGTATGGTGGGGAAGAAGAAGGGATTTAGGTTTTTTCTAGGGTTTGTATTTTGATTTGTAAATCTGATAATTTAACTTGAATAATATATTAATGTTCATCAATATCAATTAACCATCATTTAATCTCATTTAAGTTAATTAATCTTCCTATTTTCCCTTGGATTTTACCGTTAGAAGAGGAAGAGATCAGTGAGGTTTTTTCGGCCACACCGACGGTGACACGTGTCACCGTCTGGTTGGTGGTGTCCGCGTCTGATCCTGTGGGGTTTGCCCACCGTAACCTTCATGCTCCAGCACTCTAAGATCCACATGATGATAATACCTTAGGAAGCCCTAGATCTAATGGCCTAGGTAGAGTCAACAAAAGTTGACTGAAGGTTCACCGTATACCCTCATAGGACCCTGCGAATTGGACTTATTTTTCTTGCTTTCCACACCACCCTCTTGAGGCCCATAAAAAACAACTATAAAATAATGCATCCTGCACCCCCTCCCTATCCTGCGAAATGGGCTTAGCCCCTATTGCTTTTAACACCACCTCTTTTAGGCCCAGTAAAGAAAACAACCTAAAAATAATGCTTTCTGAACCCCCCATTCTTATTTCTTTAGAATTTAATTTTTAGGTAGCTATAGTTAGAAAATAATCAATAAAAAATAGAGAAAACATTATAAAATTCCCAAGAAAATAAATTAAGTCATTAATTCAATTTGGAAATGTTTAGCATTTTATTTTTCTGAATTTTAATCGTTTTTGAATTAATTCTGATTTTTTCATGTAAGTAGTTTTTAGTGAATTTCCCTCAACTGTACATAAATTTGTTAATTTTATTTTTTAGTCGTCCAGTAACATTTTTCGCCCACTCATTTTTCAATAGTTAGAGGACTCATAATAGTACTTAGTATAATTTTAGTAGATTTTTTAGGACATTTTATCTCATGTTTTAGTAGCTTAATCCTTAGAAAATAATGGTTAATCCTTAGGTAGAATTAAATGATTTTTAGGCATAGAAAAATTCTGATTTTTTAGGATATCTTTTAACACAATATTATAGGTAGTTTTAGGACCCTATAGAATTAATCCCATAATTTTTCCAGAACCTTTACTATTTTTAGGGTATTAATCTTTAGGCTTTGTTACATATAAATTCCCATTAGTTTAGGCTAGAATATTAGGATGTTATTAAGAAATAGTTTAAGTAGATTTAACCTTAGGATTTAATAGTGATTTAGACTAGTTTAGTTTCTGATTTTTTAGAATGAAAGTATTAGGTAATGCCCTTAGTTTTAGGACTTAGGCTTAGGATTCATATTAATTAGACTTAGAATAAATTTAGGTTTTGATTTTAGGCTTATACTTTAAATATTTTGTTTGGAATTTTATTTCTTATGTCAATTTTAATGCTTTGTTATCTTGATTGATATTTCACTTGTATAGGTCTCCCCTTGGCTTTAGAATCAACTTAACTTCCTTAGGAAGTAAGTTTCATTCTAGTAGCTTCTAAGTTCCTTTCTCCATTAGGTTTAGAATACCTCATTAACCATAGGATCTCACTTGTAAATAAATCAACAAAAATTAGGGTTGTGTCTTAGTCCCTTAGATTTTTTCTTTTGCAACTTGAGTCATTATTTCTCTCCTCACAAAGAAAATAATAAAACATTTAATGAAAACCGGACATTCTTGTACGACACGAGACTTTGTTGCGGAGTGTTTATACGCGTCCTGTTTCGGGGCGAGGTGTAAGTACTTCCCGCGATGGATAGGTCTTAGTATGAGAATGTTCACAAACAAATTCAAAACACTTTCTCATAAAAGACAAAAACAAATAACAAGCGACTATCCTGCAGGAACTTCTCTTCTCATCTCATTCACTCACAACGCGAACTCGCGACGACTTGTCTCGCATGCAAGACGGTAAACGCACTCGTACCAGACGAGCCTGCAACACCTGAGCATAGACATACGCAGTTCCAGCTATAAAAAACACAAATAAATAGTTCCCGCCTTAGTTAGGCGAACTACGTCGACTCTGATCCTCATTATCCCGATGAGGTACGTAGGCAGCGGGGTAGGGCCCGTTCGAGCACATTCTTTATTTTCCCTACATTTTCCCCCTCTCTTTTCATTTTCTTATTCCTTCCTCATTCCATTTCCAGTTTCCATTAGCAGTTCAGTTTTTCAGCAGCAGTTATATTTTTCTCACCCTTTGAAACAAACAAATAAGTGTGGATCCCGTCGGGTACGGCGGACGGTCTGGGGTGTTAATACCTTCCCAGGTCGTAACCGACTCCCGAACGCATATCTTTGGTTCTCAAGGCCTTGTCCTTTCCTTCTTCCTTAGGTTTGTGCAACAATATCTTTCCCATTCTTTCGGGATAAAAATGTCTGGCTGGCGACTCTACCTTTTCCGCGCCACTTTCGCGTTTGTACTAGGATAAAAATCCCGGGAGCGACAACTGGAACCATCTAAGTTATCACGCGCGAATGGATGTCTATGCTTAATGAGTTACTTGCAAGAGGGAAAAGAGTTTGATTATAAGTTAGATTGATCCTACGTGCTCGGCAAGGATTGAGATCCTTGTGCCTACGTACTCCCGCGTGCAATGGAAAAGTCAGAGCCTCATAGTTCGGCCAACTAAGGCTTGATGGTTTGATTTTATTAACTTTCTTCGATGAAAGGGTTTAGGAGTCGACTTGCACTAAAGACTATGGATAGTTTATTCCGTCCAACAAGACGAGCGTCTTGCGTCAAAATAATCGGAACGAGTAACGAGAGCTCGTTATCCTCCTTTCTACCGCTTAAGGCTCGTGGCGTACAATTTCTTCTCATATTATTAATGTGTTTTATTTCCTAAGACTGCTTGACGTTGGATCAAGGGTTTGGATCTAAAAGGAATCGTTTTGGTTTTTGAGGTTAGAGGGTGAATGCAAATGGAGTTTTATTTTGTGGTTTGTTAGCGAGACGCAATACGCTCGGCTCGCGAGGTGAAGTGGATCCTAATAAACGATAACTGAAAAATAAAGTGCGAGTGTGCAAGTACAACCGCTTGGCGTTGGACCAAGGATTCGCGAACTAAACTAAATCGATAAAATACGGAAAATAAAATGCGTACATAAAATGGGGGAGGGTTACAAAATAAATTATAGGGGATTGCGAGAAATAAATGGTCTCATTGTAGTTTGCCCAAGAGAAAGCGTGTGTGCAGTGTTTTCAAACTGTTTGGAGGCGTTCAACCTTTTTATTCGGAGACAACTATTCGAAGGCGTTGGACCTTTTTGGACGTGTCGAAATTTGGTTCGTTAAATACCTTAGAACCAATTTAATGTTAAAATCGTTCTATGAGGAGTTGAACATAATTTTTTTTTGAAATACGAAAATAAATAAATGAATTGAATTTAAATTGGATGGTCTCATCATTAATCAAGATGTCGAGTCGGCTCGCGACGAATCTCAAAATTAATTTGATGTTCATCGACCATAAAAAAATAGTAAATAAATAAACGATTAAATTAAATGAACTACATTAATTGAAATAAAAGTGGTCTCGTCGTAATCGAGATATCGAGTCGGCTCGCGACGAATCTCAAGATTAAAGCGATGCTCATCGACCATAAACTAAAAAAAATCGATAAAATTGAATAAACGAAATAATAAAAATGAAATGAAATATTAAAATAAATAAATAAATTGGATTAATAAAAACGGAATAATAAAGATAAACGGATTAAAACGACTACGCTACATAGGCCTCATATTGACCGGATTTTCGATTTAACGAAATCGAAAAAATTCGGCCTTTTGTTATATCATTGGCCCGAATAAAATATGTTAAACAAAAATCTAAGGCAACATGATAGAAAAATATTTAAAATAAAAGATATAAAAGTTAACACCATTAAAAGGGGGGAGGCGCTCTAAATTAGTGGGTGTGTTTGGAAAGTGAGGTCATCGGGCTAAGAAACAAGCCCATGCAAATAATATGTGGTTAATATAACAAAACAATAATAGTAAAAGAAACCTAAGATTAAATGTAAAATGAAAAGGTTTTTTTATAAAAGACAAAAAAATTAATGTTCAGAGAAACACAATCCCCATAAGCGATTTCCTTTTTCTTTTGTAAAACAGAGTTCATAAAATGACAAGGTTCATAAAAGAAATCAAAAGCACACCTCAGAAAGAGAATCGCCGACGAAACCTTCCTCTAGAGCTCAGCTCGGTTTCTTTTTCATTCGCCTCTCACTTCATCTCTCAATGATTTTCTCTCTGGATCTCTTTCACTTGCAAGCTTCGATCCCTCACTCTCTGTCTCTGCGTGTTACAATAGGAAGAAGTTGATAAGGGTTAAATGAAGGTTGTTTAATGGAGGTAAATGAGAGTTTTGTTTTTACAGTGTGTGTTGTGAGTGAGTGTCTAGGATTATGTTTGTGGAAGAAGGAGGCGGTTTAAGGTTTATGAAGTTATGGTATGAAGATTGGTGATGTGGGTTGTATTGTGTGTTTATTTTTGGGTTATGGTGAAGAGTTGAGGTTGAAATTTTGCAGAGAGTGGATTATTCATTTTTTTGGGATATGATTTTTTCTGAATTTTTGGTTTCTTTTTATTTATTTATTTTGTGAAGCTTGTTTATTGATTTATGCGGGGTTGTGGTGGTTTTCAAGCTTTTTTTCAAATGAGTGAAATGAAGGATGATTTTATAGATGCAATTGTTGATGGTAATGAGGGGATTTGAGCTGAGATTTAGATAGGAATAGTGAGCTGTGAAATCTATTGTGGGATTGTGCAGAGAATTAGTTAGTGGAGTAGTGGAATGAAGGAGAAAATATGTGCAGAAGTTTGTTAGATATTTGTTGCAAGTTGTTGTGACAAAGAAAAAGTGATGGTAATAATAGTATTAAATCTAATAATAATAGCAATAATAATAATAAAATAGAAATAATGAGAATAAATTAATAATAATAATAATAATAATAATAACAATAATAATAATAAAAATTGTAATAATAATAATAATAATAATAACTAATATTAAATAGAAAAAGAAAATAGTGATAATAGTTTTAAGAGCATAGCAATAATAGAAATAAAAATAATAATTTTTTTTGTAGAAAATTTTTTTTTGTAGAGAAAAGAGGAACTTATGAAATGATGATTTATTAAAATGTAAAACAATTTTTTTTGGAATAATACTAATAATAATAATAATAAATAGATAATAGAAATAATAGTTGTGACAATGATAATTTTAAAATTGGAAAATGGTGATATGAAAAATAAATGAAACAAAAATAATAACAATGATATATATTTTTTGACTTTTTTAGTAATGGGCTTAGAAAAAAATAGTGAACCAATGGGCTTAAAAAATGTAAAAATGTAAAATATTTATAAAAGTGATTTTAAAATAATAGAGGACAATGGAATGAATTACAAAATCGAATGACAGATCCTCGCACAACACACCGACCTTTATGAATCTGATCTCTCGCACAGACCAAGAACTTAGAAATAAATGACATATTTTTTTGAATTTTTCAAATGTCAGACAGAAAAATAAAGTAGTACATATTTTTGGATTTTTGCAATGTTAGACAGAAATAAAATAGTGCATGTTTTAGGATTTTTGGAATATATTGGTAAACAAAAAATAAAGGTAGGACAAATTTGAGGTATGACACATAGCAGAAAAACACCATCAACCTCAATATTCCTCTTTATAACATCATACACATCATTAAAAAAATCATCACAATTCACACAAAATCATTATCAACAAATCAATTCACCACAAAACCCCATACCCTAAAACATATACCTCACAACCCCAATTTTATTCCCACATTATAATACTGAAAGAAAATACTCCCCATACCTTATGTTCCTCAATTCCTTTGTTAATCTTTGCGAAACTTCAAGCCTTTTTCCCTAGCTTTTTCCTTCCTCAAAGTTTTTCTCTTTCTCTCCAAAAATGCGATCGCTTCCAAGTGATCATTCACAAAACCCCCTTTACTCTTTTTGTCACTTTTGTCCCTAAGGCCTCAATAGACCTTCTCCAAAATACCCTCACTAATTCTCATCCAAAAGACCACAATACCTTTATCCTCCAATTCCTCTTATTTATTTAATTTAATCTCAAATAATAAACTAAACCCACTAAACTTAATATTTCTAATATTAATAATATATTAAGCCATCCCCAAACTCCACAAAACATCATAAGCAATCAAAATTCACAAGAAAATACATCAATTAAATTAAAATTGACTTTGGGGTGTTACACAATGCATGAAAAATGTGAAACAAAATGCGATTTTTTTTAAATCACCAAGTTTGTCAAAAACAAAAAATCTATAAGTTCCGTGGTTTTTTATTAGCAACACTTTGGTAAATATGTTGTCAACAAAATGTTAAGCTAGATGTTCTGCCAAGTGAGTCAGACATCATGTTCAATATGATGTTATGGCATGTTATACCAGAAAATTAGGGCATAACTATTGTGGTATTTTAGATGTGTTTTGAGTGTTATTTAATTCACACATTTATGTTATCCAAGGAAAGATATTTTGGGAACTTCTGTTTTGACAGATTGTGTGGATTTTTGTAAAAAGGATATTTCAACCTTTTTATGAAAGTTTGTATTTTATTCCTATTATTGTGCAGGAAATTATGCTAATGATTGGAAATCGATTCATGATGTTTTTGCGCTTCAAGAATCCCAACCCACAAGGCATGAAAGCTATTTTAAGAGAGGAGCTAAACCTATTGGAATTTTAACATTGAAGATTTTTCGAAAACTAGGATTAGCAAGGTCTTGGTGGTTCTTTAGGGTTTAGTGTTTTTGTTTGTATACTACTCTTTGTATATTTTGATACATTGTGGTAGACCGATTATTCATTGTTCACTCTAAAGATTTTAAGCAAAAGTGTATTGTTCTTTGTTGAAGTTTTTAAGCAAAACCAAGTATTGTAGTTAGAAGAGTGTTCTTATTTATTTTTAGTTTCTTGAGGTATTGTCACTGAGATTGTGACTGTTAGGAAGTGAAAGGGGATCTTATATCTAGATAGGATTTTAGATAGAAGTTGCACAAGGTATGGATTAGGCAAGAAGTTGTAAACGGGGGAGTTTAGCTTTGAACTAATGTTATCATAATGATTTTCCTTCCTGACTTGGTAGCCCCCAAATGTAGGTAAGTTGCACCGAACTGAGTTAACAATCTCTAATGTTGTTTTATCTTTCTGTAAATTACTTTTCTAGATTATTGTTTGTGTTGTGTTCATATTATTTTGATCCCAATGTTGTTACATTTGTCTCTACATTTTGTATCTCTGTGCCAAAATTTCAATTGGAATCAGAGTAGGTCACCTTGTTCTGCTATATGGGTGAGCTCTAGGGAGTTTGGTTTTTGGTACTATGGACAAGGAAGGAGGGGGAAATGTTAACATGCCTCCAGTCTTGGATGACACTAACTATTATTATTAGAAATGACATATGGTGGCTTTCTTAAAGTCTATGGATAGAAAATCTTGGAAGGCTATTGATTGTTCCTAGTGATCAGAACCTAAGGTGGGCCACATACGTTGATGATGATGCTCGGTCGTCGAGGAGAGAAAGGATATATACTTGTAAGACACTCTCATGTCAAAGTAAGAAAGAGGAAGAAGAATGAGAAAGTACGAGAAAGTGTGTTGTTAGAGTGAATATTCGATCCCTGGACCTTTCATGTGAAAGGGTTTATATAATGCCCCCAACTCTTGGCTATTGGTTCCTATTTTGGGTATGGGTCGTGGATCCCCCCAAAATAGGTAACTGCCAAAAACTAGCCGTTGGGACGGGCAAACCTGCTCGGATATAGTGCCATCCGAGCAGAAGATGAACCAAGCCGGAGTTATCCTTGGCTGAATCTGGGTGACTTCTCTTAGGTGTCGGGCATAAGTCTGAAAGGAGAAGAGGAGTCTGACCATGGATAACCTTGGTCAATAAGGCCTCCTCGGCTGAGGGGCATAAATCTAGTGGGTCCCTTTGACATTGGGTTACTGGGTCGTCCTGGATGCAGAAGTGGATTGGGCTATGCCTAGTCAACGGGCCAGTCCAGAACAACTATCATCAAGGGTTGGGAGAACCTTGTAGTTAAAGATAAAGATGAATGGGACCTTGAAGCCAGAAGAGGACTGAACCAAGGAGGGAGATGAAAATTCTTTTGGAAACTCCAAAGTCTTGAATGCTTTATTCAATGGAGTGGACACAAGCATGTTTAGGTTTATCAACACTTACACTATGGCTAAGGATTCTTGGGAAATTCTCAAGACAACTCATGAAGGAACATCTAAGGTAAATATGTCTAGACTTCAGATGTTATCAACCAAGTTTGAAAATCTAAAGATGGTGGAGAATGAGAGTATCTATGATTTTCACATGAATATTCTTGAAATAATTAATGCTTTTGGTGTCTTCGGAGAAAAGATATCAGAAGAAAAACTGGTGAGGAAGATTCTTAGGTTTTTCCCTAATAAATTTGACATGAAGGTCACATCCATTGAGGAAGCTCAAAACATCGTCAATATGAGAGTTGATGAACTTGCAGGGTCACTTCAAACTTTTGAATTGACTATAAATGACATAATTGAAAAGAAGAACAAAAACATAACCTTTGTCTCCAACACTAGAGATGGAGATTGTGATACAGACACTGATGAGGAAATGTATAATACCATTGTCCTTCTTGGGAGACAATTCAAACAGGTACTGAAGAGAATGGAAAGGAATCATAGGCCAAATGTCAAGAACACCAGTCCTGACACTAGCAGGAATTATGATTCTAAAAAAAGAGAAAGAACAGAGGAAAGGTCCAATCAAGATAAAGGTATTCAATGTCATGAATGTGAAAGGTTTATACATGTTAGAGTTTAATTCCCTACTTATCTGAAGAAACAGCCTAAAGGGTTGACAATCTCGTGGCCTGAAAAGGAAGCGAAAGTGATGATGAAACAACCAAACGTGTAACTGCTCTAACTGGAAAGTGGAGATATGATGAAGAGTCTTGTGATGAAGGTATTCCTTATGATGAGTTAGTTATTTCCTACCAAGATCTTTGTGTTAAAAGTGACAAGCAACAATAAATTATCTCTCAGCTTCAGAGTGAGAAGGAAGAATACTTGTCCAACATTCATTATCTGCAGGATGAGGTAACCTTGCTAACCTCCAAACTTGAAAATATGACTAAAACTATAAGAATGTTGAATAATGGTTCTGATATGTTAGGCGAAATTCTTCAAGTTGGCAAGAGGGATGGAGACTTAAAAGGCATTGGGAAAGTAATTTTTTGAGACAATTTTACCTTGTACCCTTACATTTAACTTCATACCCATACATATTTTTAAAATTCCAATTTTATCCTTTTTATTTTTTATTCATTTATTTTTATTTTTATTTATTATTGTTATTATTATTATTATTATTATTATTATTATATATATATATATATATATATATATATATATATATATATATATATATATATATTTTAATTTCCGGAATACAAAATATTTCAAACCGGAAGTAACACCCTTGTTACTTCCGGAGTGTACTTTTTTCTCAACTAGAAGTAACACCCTTGTTACTTCCGGAGTGTATTTTTTATTTTTTTTCTCAACCAGAAGTAACACATTTGTTACTTTCGGAGTGTATTTTTTTCTCAATTGAAAGTAACACCCTTGTTACTTCCGGCGTGTATTTTTTTCTAAACCAGAAGTAACACCCTTGTTACTTCCGGAGTGTATTTTTTTATTTTTTTTCTCAACCGGAAGTAACACCCTTGTTACTTCCAAAGTGTATTTTTTATTATTTTTTTCACTCTAGTTAAAAAACATTAATATTTCTTTGATGATATGCGGCAAAGACCAGACAAATGTAGATACAACAGAGATATTCTCAACTACAACAAAATTTCCTACAAGAGAAGAAGCGACTAGGTGGATTAGGGAGGTTGGACTCAGAATTAGAGTCACTATTATAATAATTTGTTTCTTCCTATCTTACCAATTTTTGTGTCCGAACGAGTTATTATAACAATGACTCTATTTCTGACTCCAACCTCACTAATCCACCTAGTCGACCTCTTCTTTAGTAGGAAATTTTTATGTAGGTTAAAATATCTTTATTGTATCTACATTTGTTTGGTCTTTGCCGCACATTATCACATGAGCATTCATGTTTCTTAACTAGAGTAAAAAGAGAAGAAAAAAACACACTCCGAAACGGTTGAGAAAAAAATAAAAAAATACACTTTGGAGGTAACAAGGGTGTTACTTCCAGTTGAGAGAAAAAAATACACTCCAGAAGTAACAAAAAAAAATACACTCCGGAAGTAACAAGGGTGTTACTTCTGGTTTGAAATATTTTGTATTATGGAAATTTTTAATAAATAAAAAAAATAATAATAAATAAATAAAAAAGATAAAATTGGAATTGTTAAAATTATGTAGGGGTATGAGGTTAAATGTAGGGGTACATGGTAAAATTTTCTAATAAGAAAAGAACTGGTTGCCATTGCCGCAACTTTTGTGCCCACTTTCCCGGCATGCCAGCCCAAAATAAAATTGCTCCTTTACTCCTTTCATCACTCTTAATATAAACAAATAATTTAGCAAATTATGTTTGTGGTGTCATTGAGTTATTTAGAAAATGGTTTTCTCATCATTTAATAAATTATTATTTTTATAACGTAAATTACTGGTTAAAATTTTATCGAGAGAGGGGTCCCTTATGTCAAATCTCTTTCCACTTGAAATTTTGAAGTTGAACTTCCATTTATTAAGATGTATATAGTATTTGTGAAGACACGAGCTTCCATCTATTGTAATCATCTTAGACTAAGTTCATTATCCTCAACATATATCTCAAGAAATTCCAAGAAACACAATCACACACTTTTTAAAAATTCACCTTTACCACTAAACACTTCATCCGGTTCCTAGTTGCAAAATCCAAAATCTCATGATCATCATGAGGGAGAAGCATCACATTAGGTCAAACACTCACTTAAAGATCAAAGTATCACTCAAACAAATGAGAGAGACACCACATATTCATCCAAAATCTTAAGGTGATAGGTGTATGAGTCATCTTACTTATAAAGTGTTCAACCTCCATTTTTCTAAGCAATGTAGAATTTAGAACTCACATTTGTTTCTCCACACAACTCACACTTGTTTCTCAACAATCTCCCCATCAAGTGTGAGTCCATTCACTATGCTCACCCTCAAGAGAAAGCTCTTTCATCCACATGCTTGTACCGCCGTTGAGAGACACCCGTATCTTGTCATGGACACTTCAATGAAAGACTCCGCCTAACCACCATGTCAGGAAGAATTTTGAAACAAGGAGTCAACCCTTTACTCGAACAAAGCTCTAATACCACTAAATGTCACCAAGAGGGAGAAGCATTCACATTTGGTCAAACACTCACTTAAGGTCAAAGACCCATCAAAACCAGTGAGAGGGATATTCACCCAAAATCTTAAGGCGATAGGTATATGGGTCATCTTACTTAAAAAGTAATCAAAGTCCACTTTTATAAGAAATGTGGGACTTAGAAGTCACGTTTATTTATTCACACAACTCACACTTGTTTCTCAACAATTTTTGTCTTCAACAACAAAATGCAGTCTTTTGGGTGTTAGGGATTCGAGTAGTTGTGTGTTTAGAGAGTGTTTTAGATTTTTCCATTCAAAAATAGTTTGTTGAGAGAATTTTCTATTTTTCTGTTCAAAAAATGTTTGTTGAGAGAGTTTGCAATCTTTTCGTCCAAAATTGTAGTTAAGGGAGGGTTTGCATTTTTCCATCTAAAAATCGTAATTAAGATAGGGTTTACAATTTTTCCATTCAAAAATTGTAATTGAGAGAGTGTTTGTAATTTTTCAGTTCAAAAGTTGTAGTTTGGAGGTTTTGCAATTTTCTCCTTAAAAATTGTAATATAATGAAAGATATTGTAATTTTGTTTTGTAAAGATTGTAAGTTGAATAATGAATTTGTGTGTTTTGTTTTTGAATTTTTTGCTCTTTTCTTTTTGTAGACATGATTCCGCGCGCGTGCAAATTTTTTTTTTTGTTGTTGTTATTTTCCCAACAACTTGTATTAAAGCCCAAATCTGATCAAGTAAGGAAGGAAGATTCACAAAACTGATGTGTCATCATGAGGGGGAATCATTCACATTGGGTCAAACACTCACCTAAAGGTCAAAGGCTCACCCAAACAAGAGCGAGAGACACCACATATTCACCCAAAATTAAGGTGATAGGTGTATGGGTCCCCTTACTTATAAATTTTTCAACCTCCACTTTTCTATGAAATGTAGGACTTAGAACTCACACTTGTTTCTCCATACAACACACACTTATTTCTCAACACCGCTAATTCCCTATCTTGAATATTTTTTCTGGAAAGAAAGGTTGATTGATTATTAGAACCCGATCAATCCATAACTTTCTTCATTCTAAAGACTAGGAGTTTAGAAAGAATTATGTATAAACTTGTGATCAAGCAGACTTGCATATACTCTCCTAATGATTGAGGATTCTATGCGTTTGGAATTAAAGGAATGAAGGATGTTGTTACTTCTCTAGGAATATTGAAACGATGAAATAATTACTTTGCGAAATTCAATTTATCTTTCTTGAGAATCTCCTAAAAAGCTTTGAATAAATTCATGGTAAACCCATCTGGACTTGAGCTTTTATCATTAGCACACTGCCAAACAACTTCCTTCACTTCTTCCTCTCCAAAGGGAATTTTCAAGGAAAGTTTTTCCACTAATGAAAGCTTCTTGAATCAACTCCATTTAAAATGATCTATGTAAATTTGGCTCTTTAAAACAAACCTCAAAGTGGTCTCTGATTTCCTTTTTGACTTCCTCAACATTCTCTGACCAACCTGATGTTGTTGTAATACCTACCACCGTATTCATCCTAAATCTTTTATTCATAACTTGGTGAAAGAATTTTGATTTACAGTCACCTTCTTTGATCCACTTGTGTCTCGATTTTTGTCTCAAAATACTCTCTCTTGTGACCAAGGGGTGCCACATCTCAGATTCAACATCAAAACGAGATTTTGAAAAGAGCTTAACATCCCCCATTTTGTCCTATGCTTCTAGATTTTCTAACTCATTAGATTTTTTGATCACATTATCAACCTCTAGATTAAGAATTCCAAAAACTTCCTTATTCCACTTCCTCAAAACCTCTTTCAAAGCCTTCAACTTTTCTTTTAAAATAAAATTTACCCTACCTTTTATTGATAAAGAATTACAAACTTTAGACACAAAAGGTATAAAAGCCTTGTTCTCTAACCAACAATTGAAAATTTTGAAGGGTTTAGGACCCCCAATTAGTACAATTTCCTTTGATCCAAATTGGTTTGTGACCAGAAATATCTATACTACCCACATACTAAGCTTCCACCTTCCATTATAATATAAGACTATTTGTCACCAAAAAATGATAAAGTCTCATGGCTCCACATTTTGGTTTATGCTAAATAAACCTACTCCCAACAGATAGGACATCAATGAGATCCATCTCCCCTATAAAAGAATTAAACTCATATGCTTTTCCCTTGTTAAACTAAACACTTGTCTCCTTCTCTCTCTCTCTCTCTCTCTCTCTCTCTCTCTCTCTCTATCTATCTATCTATCTATCTATCTATCTATCTTTATTAATGGCATTAAAATATTCTACAACACACCACTCTCATGTTGGCCACAAATTCTCCAGATCAATCAATTTTCTGCATAATTGATGTTTCTTTTGCAACGGTCAGGAGGAATAAACATTTACCAGATAAATCGACATTCTCTTCCAACAAAAACTAATAACAATAAAACCCTAATTATTAAAGCTAAAAGAAGATTGAATTTTTTTCCATAAAAAGAGAGAGCCACCTGATCTTCCTATGGAATACTTCACAGATCAATCTACCTCCGAGTCATTCCACAACGCTGAAATTGTCTCCTTCTGAATAGCTTGGATCTTAGTCTCTTGGAACATACAAATGTCAAACTTTCCTTCTAAAATCAACTTGTGAATTGATCTTCTCTTTATTGAACTCCCACTCCCTCAAATGTTAAGAGAAATAATATTCATGGTATAACCTTGTTTGTAACATCCTTATGCATGAGCCAACCTTGAGATAATTTCTCTAGACAATTAAGCGCATCCACCTGATAATCATTCCCTTTCGTTCCTTCTACATCAAACAAAACTTCTTTCTCCCAAAAAAATTGTGCTACTTTCAAAGGGTTATTCTCCCGAAATCTTTAATCCCTTGAATCAAGTTTGATTTCTTTGTTGAAATGAAACAAATAGCAGATCCCCCGAAGAAACTAACTGATTGAATGTCTTAAGACTTAGAAATTGAGGTTGAATTTTGGTGCTTCTATTGTAATTTTGTATTTTTTGGTGGTCTGAGAATGGAGAAGTACGAAGGCTTGAAATAATTTCTAACAGTTAGAGAATGGTTTTTGTGTAATTATTATAAACATATTTGGGCTTGCAAGGGGGATTTGCACGATGGGCCAAGTGTCGCTCCTAGGATTTTCATCCTAGTACAAACACAAAAGTGGCGCGGAAAGAGAAGAAGAGTCGCTAGCCAGGAATTTTTATCCCAAGGAAATGGAAAGGTAATGTTGCGTAAAATGAGGAGAAAGGAAATAACGAGGTCTTGCGAACCATAGATAATGGGTAAGGGATTCGGTTACGTGAAGGGAAGGTATTAGCACCCCTTCATGTCCGTCGTACCCGATGGGATCCACGCTTGCTTGAACAGTTTCAAAGGGTAAGAATAATTTTTTGCTGAACTAGAAAGAGAAAGAAAAGGAATGGGAAAAATTTAGGGAAAAGAAAGAATGTTCTCGAATGAGCTCTACCCCACTGCCTACGTATCTCATCGGGAATGAGAATCAAAGTCAACATAGTTCCCCTAACTTGGGAGGAAATTTGTTTGTTTGCGTTTTTTTATGATTGAACTGCTTATGCCTATGCTTAGGTGTTGCAGGCTCTCCTTGAACGAGTGTGTTTACTGTCCTTCAAGAGACAAGTCAAAGCGAGTTCTTTTGTTAATATTGAAGAAGATGGGAAGAGAATTCTCGCAGGAAAGACGCTTATTGTTGGTTTGAATGCTTTTAGAAGCTTTTATTTGAGTTTGCATGAGAAAGTGTATTCAAGTCCCTTTTTCCATGGAGTATGTACTGCTTACATCACTCCAAGATGGAATGAGGAATAAGCACACCCAAGTAAGGAGAAGATCCCTAATACTTGGTTCCAAAGATTAGGGCTTAAGTACACAAGCCCATTGTACTTATTAAGTGTTTTTGTATTTTGAAGTGAAGAAATGCTTTTTAAGCTTTTCTTTGTGAGAATGACCTCAAGTTTAGACTTTTACATCATGCTAGACAAGTCTAAACTATACCAATATGGGATAGATTCAAATTCCCCATGGAATAAGTCCATAACACAAGACGTCATTTTAACCTTTATTAGGTCTTTTTGAGTTGTTTTGAGATGAGGGAAGAAAAAACACCAAAAGGATCTCCAAAGGTAAAATTTCTTAGGGAGACTAAACCTAATGAAGTTATCATGCTTGGATATCCTAGGTTAGTGAGGTTTGATGATCTCTATCCTAATGAAGAAGAATGAGAGAAAATAATAAGAAAGAAGAGGAAAAAAAGAATTAGAAGGCAACTTACTTCCATGGTGGAAGGTAAGTTTCTTCTAAAGGGGGAAGTGAGCAATTATGAAAATCAAAGCATCCTAGATTCTTGCACAAACACAATATTGAAATATAAAAGGAGAGAGAGAGGTTGGAATGTGTAAGCATTTCCACACTCCTAAGACTTATCAAAGCCCCTACAAGGTTAGCAAATGAAGCATAATAGTTCATAATAAGTGAAATACAAGCTAATCACACAAAGGGAACAAATGAATTGAACATAAAGGTCTATAAACCTCACAATTCAGAACCTAATCCTAAATTAACTTAAGAAGCTCAAGTAATTCAAACTAAACCAAACAAGTGCAAGGAATCACCAAAGTGGCAAATAAGTTCTGAGGAATTGCAAATGAGGAAGTAATGATGCCAAAGAGTGCAAACATGGATGAAAGCACATGAGAAGTACCAAAATCAGAATTCTATATTAAATTATAATTTCTAATGTTATCCTAAATGATCATACCAAAGTTCATGTATTAATTCATGGTAGATTGAGAGATGAAGAGAAGACATTCACATGTTCATAAGAGAATAAACAAGTAAGGCAAAGTACTAGTCAAACATGAATGGATGACATGAGATGCCAAAAGTCAGTGTCATAAATCACTTATTAGTGTCCTATAATGTCTATTAAGTAACATATAAACCATGTGATGAAGCATTCAAGTGATTGAGGGATTAAGATGGAGAAGAAGTAAGAAGAAGTAAGCATGCATCATGTAAGGATGAACACAAGTCAAAATGCAAGTCAAATGAACTAAAATGATCCTAAGATGATGGAAGTCAGTAAAATATTATGATAATGACATGTTAAATATGCACCTATAATCAAGTTAAGTTCTCATGGCAAACAAGTTCAAACAATTCACACAAGGATGCAAAAGTTGTCACATAATGCAAGATGCTTCATACTTGAAATGAATGACAAAAGATACAACATATCATACAAATATGGAATCATATGAATGAATTAATATGAATACATGATGTATAATAAAAATTAGATGAAGGGTATGAACATGTTAGAAGCATACAAGTTAGCATAAGGAGCATGACATGAAAGATGTGGAAGAATTAGGTCAAACATGTTCAAAAGATGTATCATACAAACCAAAAGACAAACCTAAGTCAAATGGACCTATAATTGATCATAAAATACCTATAATAATATAATCAAACATGGAAAACCCCTACAAGTTACCTCTAATGATGGTATAAATTCCTTCAAGCAATTAGGGTTAGAAGTGATGAGAATTGTTCATGAAAAAGTGACTTCATTTGCAAGCAATCAAACATGCATCAAACAATATTTAAAAATTCTGAATTAAAACCCTAGGTACCTAAGTTAGAGGTTAATCATGTGTTAAAAGTTTACACAAATATTCAAAGTTAAACTATCTCAAACATTTCCTTGAAGCTCAAGTAAGAACAATGAACAAGTATGCAAAAAGGAGGGACCAAAATGCAATTAGAAAGTGTTCAAAAAATATGAAAAAATATTTGTTATGAATATTTGAGTGTATTTGAATGAAGGAAAAAAGAACCATTTGAAAATATTCGACATGCTATGTGAAATAAATCTTTGAAGTTGCAATGTTAAAATTGAAACAATTTGAGTAGAAAATAAAAGAAAATTGTGAATTTATGATGAAAAATCAAAGAAGTCAGAAATAAAAAAATCTCAAAAATTATTTAAATGCTTGAACATGCTTCATGATTTTTTGTATGAATTTTAGATGGTTAAAAATGATTTTAAGAAATTAAAATGCAACTATGTGAAAATGAATTGAAAAATATAATGAAAATGAAGCAAGGGGTGCAGCTAAAGCAATTACTAAGTTCAAAATTGGAATGGGCTCAGATAGGGGGTGGGGATATCAATATGAGTCCAACCCAAATAAAGCATGAGTCAACAGGTTTTTATGGAATTCAGTCAACCAGAAAAACCTAATCTACACCCTAGGATTGATCCAACGCACTCATCTAAGTCAAACAAATAAAAAGTAGGTAAGATCTAGGGCTATGATTAAATCATGCATGGAAATGAAGCTAGGATAGCACAAAATCAGAATAATTGTGAATTATAAAACATGTGACCGAGACCCTCCCTTTTTAATGCGCCGACAATCCCTAAACCCTCAGATCAAAAAATGGACGCTCTTGATTATGTCTCCTACCTCTGGACCTCAGATGACCTGCAACTAACTCAGGTGTCGAAGCCCTAGCTCCGGTCACCTTCTCCGGTGAGATCACTCCTATTTTTTCCCAGAAATGCAAGATTTTACCTCATTCCTACTCTAATTCACTTCCTAATTCCAAATATCAAGTCCATTTCCTCAAATAATGCATGAATAATGTGAATCGAACGAAACAAGTTTGATCTGAAAAAATTAAGATCAATATAACAACCATAATATATGTCCAAATCTTAATCTAAACACATTCATATAATCAGCACATCAAGGAGAGTATAATGCACACATAAAATTCAAGATCCAAGAGGTCAAAGATTGCACCAACCTGAAACTTGCAGAACTGAAAATACACCAAGAAAACCTTCTGGAAGCTGCAGATCAAGTCCTTGGAACCTCTAATTACAAAATAAATGTAATTAGAGCTTGATTGTGGCATGAATTTTGAGATTTGAAGAAGAGGCTTCCAAATTCGAACCTGATGAAAACCTTGATTATAGTTTCAGATGATGATTGCTTCTTGTTCAATACACTTCACTGATCATGAATGTGGAAGAAAAATGAAAAACTCCTTGAGATGAGAGAGAATCTAAGAGATGAATTTTGATGCAATTTTAGTGAAATCTGAAATTATGTTACCCTCTAGCTCTAACCAGTGGGGTTAAGAGCTTTTATTTGATGGATTTTGGGCCTAACCATGGTTAGGGATCCATAGATCCATGGTTAGTTAGTTTCATGTGATTTTTCAAAAATGAAACTTTGAGTGTATGTCATGGTTCACACGTGAATGAGAGCTATCATTTTCATGTATTTCCTTCCCTTGGATCCCTAATCAACATTGGATGGATTGTTTAGCTTGTGGTTGCTTGATTTTGGTGTTTTGAATCCTTTTGCAACTTTGCATATTATGGAATAAGTGTGAAATAATGTATCAAATGCCATGATTCAAAGACCAAACTTGTGTTAAATGAAGTTTACTTGGATACTATGAGCTGAATTTGGCAATTGGAATCATGTACAAACCATTTTGTGACATTTTGCAAAAGGTGGCAAACTTGAATGCATGTGGAACCCTAAAATACACATTGAAGTCTTTTGATCATATCTTGAGATTCAAAAATGGTATGAGGATGATATAGTACTTTATGAAAATGGAAGATAATGATCTTCAACTTTCACGTTAGGAAAAATTCCATTTGAAGCATTTTTGGTGATGAAAAGTCAAGTTGAATGTGGCTTAGAAAGCTTCCAAAAATGGAAAGTTCAAATTACAAATCATTTTCATTTTTGGTAACTTTTGTCCTAAGTCTTGATTCTTGATGAATGATGGAAATCTTGACATTTTAAGAGAATATGAATACACATGATCTTGAAAATCATGATTTTGACCTTAAGAATCCATGGTTGACTTTTCTTTCTCCATAGTTGACTTTTACTTATAGCACAAGCAACTTCCTGATTGAAAACCTTCCTCAAGGAAACAATGCACCAAAATGCATTCATAGACACTTGGTACCATATAGAAGACCATGGGAATAAGTTAGAACCAAAAATCCTTCAATGGATCCCTTTACACCAAAACCCTAATTTGGGCCAGATGTGTATAAGGTGTTGTACTGCTTGGACTTTTTGATCAATCCACTTCTTCTGGTGACTTGAAGTATCATTTGAGGTTATATGGGATGTGATATCCCATTGAGACTTGTTTAGACACTTGGATCTTGTTCTTGGCCTTTGAATGACCATAACTTTGTAAATCAATTGATCACACACCTTAGGCTCCAACCAATGAGTGTATGTTTTATTTTCTTTTGATTTAGGTGCAATGCAATGCATGAGAATGGTGTGCCAAATGTTATGAAAATGAGAGGGAAAATTTTAGGGTGTTACAGCTTCCCCTATTCAATCAACTGTAGACCTGAATGGATGATAGCAATGGCTTTCAGACATTCAAGGTATGGAGGGATTGAATACTCAGATAAACCATAAAATTTGTACTCTGTGGGAAATAGAAATATGTTGGGAAGAATGTCATTCTTGGATGACAACTCAAAGAAATGAAACCAAACTTGGACAAAATCGAAAGGAATTTATCACACTCGGGTGATAAAGCAAATAACACACACTGTGAGTGAGTTTGAAAAGAGACTATCATACTTGGATGATAACTCAAAGAAACGAGACCGGACTTGGACGAAATCGAAAAGCATTTACAACACTTGGGTGATAAGGAAAACAAGACACACAATGAGTGAGCTTGAAAAGAGAATATCATACTTGGATGTTAACTCAAAGGAACGAGACCGGACTTGGATGGCATCGAAAAGCATTTATCACACTTGGGTGATAAAGTGAACAAGACACACCGTGAGTGAGGTTGAAAAGAGAATATCATGCTTGGATGATAACTCAAAGAAACGAGACCGGACTTGGGCGGAATTGAAAGGAATTTATCACATTTGGGTGATAAAGCGAACAAGACACACCGTGAGTGAGCTTGAAAAGAGATTATCATACTTGGATGACAACTCAAAGATACGAGACCGGACTTGGACGAAATTGAAAAGCATTTACCACACTTGGGTGATAAAGCGAACAAGACATACCATGAGTGATCTTGAAAAGAGAATATCATGCTTGGATGATAACTCAAAGAAACGAGACCAGACTTGGAAGGAATAGAAAGCCATTTATCACACTTGGGTGATAAAGCAAACAAGACACACCGTGAGTGAGCTTAAAAAGAGAATATCATACTTAGATGATCACTCAATTGGGGATAACAAGTATCGACTAGTAATAGTAACAATGTCGAGGAATCAACTTGGCATTCTTTGCGGGGATACTTCGGTCTGATTGAAGAAATAATGTTTCGGGCTTTTGTGCAAGGTACCAAAACTAGTTTATGCTTTATATGCATTGAGTTTTTCCCTGGCATAATGCTCCATAATGATGGAAATATTACGCTTTAGAAGATGCAAATATAATGATGATTACTAAATTCAAATGCAATGGATCTCCTGATGAGGGAACAAGTAGTCTGGCAGCTTTGCCGGGGAGAGATAATCACGAATCTGATTTCATGAATCCCTATGGGGAATAACATCTTTGCTGGTGAGGATGCTAATGATTCATTGGCTATGAACTGCCACAGTTGCCAAAAATAATTTGGACTTTGGAGGTGGAAAAGTGATGACCCTGCTGGGGAATGCCTCATCTGTGGAATTTGATTGGGAGGTACGCCACCCGTAGAACTCCGTTGGGGAAGTGATAACATTCTGACCTGGCTGTGGAAAGGGGATTATGGATACTCTGCTGAGGAAAAATTATATTGTGGAATAATGAATCCTCATATACTACTGGGGGACAAGAATACTCTTCTGAAGAATATCTCTGTTGAAGAATGACCCTCTGCTCGGGGATATCAACCTTCTGTTACCCTGCTGGGGAAAACTTCGATCTCTGACTCTACTGAGGATGATGGAGAACATTAATGAGAATGCTTTCTGCTGAGGATAAGAGCTTTAAATTGTCTCATGCTGGGGATAATCGATATAAAACCTCTCTTAATACTGATACCCTTTGCTCGGGGAACACCAACCCCATTTGTTGCTCTGTTGGGGAAAAGTAATCCACTGAGACCTGCTGAGGAATCATGATTAAAGAAACCCGTTGAGGAAAAAGCTCCTTGATGCCTCGTGCTGGCAATGGCTTCACTTTACTGTACCTATATATTAGTGAAGACAAATGATAGTTCCTGCAAAATAGAAAGTTAGACAAGCCTATATGCCCCAGGTTCATGGTCTAAATTGACCACCCGGTCACTCAGCAATTAAGATGTATGTCAATTTGTTTACTCTTAAGCATGTATTATAAAGCATCAATATCTTTGCAATGCAATATATATCACAATATTTGGACGTTTTTGCAGTCAACAATGGTAGGTGAAAACAAAAACAAATGAAATCGATTTGGATGAAAGTAAATTTTATTGATTGAAAAGTGGTCGTGAATAGGTGTTACACCAGGAAGCAATCCCTAGAAAAAGGAATTTGCACAAAATAAAAAATAAACTATCCTAATGGCAATATGAAATTGGATCCCATCAAGTTCCAGCCCAGCTATGACCCATATGTCCTCTAAACTCTTCGTATACTTTGCTTTTTGAGAAAGACGGTTGGATTAATTCTTAACCCTCAGATTATCCATCACTGTAGATGATGAACCATATATCACACAGATCACAATTGTTCGTTTCAATCCCTCTTTTGCGCGGGTCGCCCTTTCGGGTTTTCAATCCACCGGGATACCCTTTTTTTGCTTGAGTTGTCCAATATGGCTTTTCAAACCAGCGGGTGTACATTTTTATTTTGTTTATATCCCTAGTTTTTACCCGAACCTTTTATTTTATTTTTGGCTCGCCGAGATGCCCTTTTTGTCTGGACTCTTTATTCTATTTTTGTCCAGCGGGTCTCTTTTATACGAAGTATTTTTTAACCACGTCTGCGTTGATAGGGGATGGAAAGTCTTCTCCGTCCATGGTTGTTAGCATTAAGCCTCCGCCCGAGAAGACCTTTTTAACCACGAATGGACCTTCATAATTGGGAGTCCAGTTGCCCCGGTGATCTGTTTGAGGAGGAATGATCCTTTTCAGCACTAAGTCACAAGGTATGTAACATCGAGGCCATAGCTTTTGATTGAACGCCCGTTTCATTCTCTATTGATATAACATCAAGGTCACACCTTTTGATCAAACGCTTGTTTCATTCGCCTTTGATACAACTGTCCATGGCATATAGTTGTTAAACTTTTCTCCTCGATGAGGCTTAATTGGTTGAATCTGGACTGAAGCCATTCAGCTTCATTAAGTTTAACATCCATCATTATCCTCAAGGAGGGAATCTCAACTTCAATTGGTAGGACTGCCTTCATACCATATACTAGTGAGAAAGGGGTTTCCCCGGTTGATGTATGTACAGATGTCCGGTACCCATGAAATGTGAATGGAAACATCTCGTACCAATCTTTATAAGTCACAACCATCTTCTGTACGATCTTCCTGATCTTTTTATTAGCCGCCTCGATGGTGCCATTCATCTTCGGGCGGTATAGAGAAGAGTTGTGATGTTCGATTTTGAAATCCCGGCATAAATCTATCATCATCTTATTATTGAGATTGGAACCATTATCAGTAATGATTCTCTCGAGTATTTCGTATCGACAAATAATATCCTTCTTTATGAATCGGGCTACAACCTGCTTGGTGACATTAGCATAAGAAGTTGCTTCCACCCACTTGGTGAAGTAGTCAATACCAACCAGAATGAAGCGATGATCGTTTCAAGCGGTATACTCGATCTTTCTGATCATGTCGATGCCCCACATGGCGAAGGACCAAGGTGAAGACATGACGCTCAACGGATTGGGAGGCACATGCACCTTATCAACATAAATTTAACATTTATGGCACTTGCGGGAGTATTTACAACAATTGGATTCCATGGTTATCCCATAATACCCCTACTTCAAAAGTTTCTTCGCCATGGCATGTCCTCCAACATGGGTATCGAAGGATCCCTCGTGAACTTCATGCATTAACATGTCTGCTTTATGTCTATCCACGCATCTGGGCAGGACCATGTTGAAGTTCCTTTTGTATAGGACGTCATCCTGAATTAAGAAGAACCCTCCTTCCAACCTTCTCAATGTCTTCTTATCTTTGTTGGATGCCCTTGTCGGGTATTCCTGGAATTTTAGGAAACGTTTGATATCTTAGTACCATGACGTGTCATTGTTAGTAACATCAGATGCAAACACATAAGCGGGCCTTTCAAGACGAGATACCACAATTTTGGGCACATAGTTCCATTGTTGGACTTTAATCATGGAGGACAAGGTTGTTAGGGCATCAACAAACTGATTCTCGTCACGAGGCACATAATGAAGCTTTACCATCATGAAAAATGTCAACAACCTCCTTGTGTAATCCATGTATGGAATCAAATATGGTTGATGAACAAGCCACTTTCCTTTAACTTGATTAATGACCAAAGCTGAATCACCGAAGATATTTAGGGTCTTAATTCGTAAATTAATCGCCTTCTCAATCCCCATTATGAAAGCTTCGTATTCTGCCTCATTATTGGTGCATTCAAACATCAACCGGGCAGTGAAGGGCATGTGAACTCCTTTTGGTGTGATAACGATGACACCAACTCCGCTTCCATTCATGTTAACGGTCCCATCGAACATCAGACTCCATTTGGATTCAAGGTTTGGCCCCTATTCTGGGAGTGGTTATTCGTATTCTTTTCATTTAAGGAACATGTTGTCTTCATCAGGGAACTCAAACTTCATTAGTTGATAGTCATCAATTGGTTGTTGGGCCAGGTAGTCTGACAATACACTTCCCTTGATGGTTTCTGTGAAGTATATTGGATGTCATATTCAGTCAATACCATCTGCCAACGGGCAACCCTTCCTATTAATGTTGGTTTCTCGAAGATGTACTTGACATGATCCATCTTAGAAATCAATAAGGTCGTGTGAATAAGCATGTATTGCCTCAATCGCTTAGTATCCCATGCCAGTGCATAACATGTCTTCTTAAGCATTGAGTATCGAGACTCACAGTCTATGAACTTCTTGCTTAGGAAGTAGATAACATGCTCCTTCCTACCTGTCTCGTCATGTTGACCGAGAACGCTACCCATTGACCCTTTAAGTACTGTAAGTTACATAATCAAAGGCCTTCCCGGAACCGGAGGCATGAGGATTAAAGCTTCTTGTAAATACTCTTTTATTCTGTTGAAAGCCATTTGGCAATCATTGTTCCACCTGATAGTCTGATTCTTTCTCAAAAGATTGAATATTGGTTCACATGTAGCTATTAGGTGATATATGAACCGTGCAATGTAGTTCAATCTACCTAAGAAGCCACACACTTCTTTTTCAGTTTTAGGCTCAGATGTTTCTTGAATAGCTTTCACCTTTGCATGATCAACCTCAATCCATTTCTCACTTACAATGAAACCCAACAGTTTACCAGAGCACACACTAAAGGTGAATTTGTTTGGATTCTGTTGCACCCTCAAATTTTCCCTCACATCTTCAAGACAATTTGTGTCAAAAGGGTATTTTCCTCCCAAGTCTTAGTCCAACTTCACAAGTTTGCTCAGTCAATTGCTTAAATGATCAACATGAAGTTATAAGGGATGTCTTGAGGTTTCCAAAAAAGCCCAAGATCACCTTCATATGACAAAAATTGAAAGAGTTGTGATTGGTGCAAGTTGTACAATTTTTGAGAAAATGCATGAAGTCACTTTGAGCAAAACTTGAAAATTTGGACTAATGGACCAAAGTTTTAAGGTCTAAGCATGTTCATGACCTATTGAAGGATCTCATTATTTTTATTTTTATTTATTTACATTTTATTTCATTTAACTTGGATTTTGTTTATAAAAACTAAAAATAAAATGAAACTGAATAAAATAAATGACAAGGATAACGGGGGCGTCTAGAAGCAAGATCATCACATTCAAAGCACCATGATACCTCATCAAACCATGATCTTCATGCAAGGAAGGTTTTTGAAAAAATTATAGAAATAATCTTTCCCTTTGATGGCCATGAAACACTTGTTTCTTCCCATGTACATCACACTCTCATCTCCTATAAATAGGAGGCAAACTAAGCCTTAAAAAAAAGATATGCTGGAATAGCCATAAAAAACAAGAGTTTGATCACAAAAATTCTCCAAGGAGGTGAAATTTCCTATCTCAAGTTCCAATCGGTTCTAAGTCCATACTACCATCCAAATATCTTCCTGAGACGTCCAAGGATAAGTACAAGTAATTTTTTTTATACTCATCCATGCTTGAAATAATCATATGCATTGTCATTGATTTTATGAATTTTCCATCATTCGTATTTTCTATTTCCTCCAATCTTATTGATTACTAACCATCTAAATTTGCGTATGTGCTTATTTAGAACAGGTAGAATGCGTTCCATGGAATTCGTAGCGTAAAGTTCATAATCTGACATCGATGAATTGTGATATATCTTATTTTTACAAAACTCGAAAAAACCAATAAAAATTTAGACTTAGGTTTATTTTAAAATATTGAGATTTTCTCTTATTGAGCTTAATTATTTTATAATTAACCATGTAAATAATTTTTTTTAAACAATTTATTTATTTATTTTTAAGAAAAATACGTAAAAAAAGGTTGTTTTGTCTAATCGATTTTTTTATCAAATTAATTTAGACTTGAGATTTCCTATTAATTAATTGTGTAAAATAAACTAGAACTTAGGTTAATTAATTATTAATAACACCTAGAATTAAATAATAAAAACAAAAACAAAAAAAAACATTAATTTAGACTTTAGGACTTTAAAAAATATTTATCTTTTTCTTCTAACACTATTCTTATTTTATTGCTATTTAAATTCCTAGAACAAGTGTATATGATTGTACAAACTATGTAATAACGTAGATTTATTTTCTCGCAATTTTTCCCTATTATGTAATTGCCCGTAAGCCATGTAATAGTCTAGGTTTTACATTCCCGTATTTCTTACACTTATGTATCTCTCCCAAAGCGATGTAATAGCTTAAGATTTATTTTTCTCGCACTTTATGTTTATCTATAACTGTTAGATGTATGCTAATTGGCTTGTATGGCAAGATAAAAATAATCGGTAGATAACCCTAACCTCCAAGATAAATATAACTAAATTGAACACACTGTGCACACTCACACCTTTAGGGTAACCTCTTTTGGTTCCTTTCGACAAATTGGTCATGTCCCTCGAACATAGGGGTATCTTAGCAAAAGACGCTTATGAATAAATCATCATAGTTGCCTACGGAAAAAGATCATAGTCCCTCGATGACCCTTCGAGTTGCCTACGAAAAGATGATCTCGTCCCTCGATGACCCTACGGGAAAATGAAGATAGTCCATTCGAATTTCTAAGGCATCCTTACATGTTGCCTTCTATGACCATTCGATGACCCTTCAATGTCCCTCCACATCCAATAAATTGGACTACATACCCATTAATGGTATGGATAGTACTATCTCTCAAGGAAAACGATAAGTACAAGAAAGACATTGCATTAAGGGTAAGTAACTTTTAAATGCTCGCTCACAATTATAAAAAAAACAAATACTTTTTGCACCTCACATTTTCAAATATTTTCAACAAAAACAAACACTTTGTATACATTCATACGAGAATCATTACAAAGTTAAACTTTTTTTTTACGAAATATTTTCTAAACACACAACACATTTCAAAAAGAAAATTAAAGTGAGCAAGCAATTAAGAGCCAATGGATAACCATGGATACAAAGGGTGCTAACATCTTCCCTTTATATAATTACCACCGGACCCAATTTTTTTTTAAAAAGGTCTTTCCAGTTCTTTTATGTCTTTCCTAATAAAATTGGATATAATAAAAGTCGGTGGCAACTCTTGCTAACCGCAACTTTTTTTGCAAAAGCAAAACTAAAAAAGTTAGTTCTCCCTGTAACACGGTGGGAGAACTGACTTTAGTTAAATGTTGCGGATAGCAAGAGTCGCCACCGACTTTTATTTTATCCAAAAGGAAAGGGCATAAAAGAATAGGAAAGACCTTAAAAAGACTTTGAGTTCGGGGGGTAGGTTATATAAAGGGAAGGTGTTAGCACCCTTTATATCCATGGTTATCCATGGGCTCTTAGTTACTTAGCTCACTTTAAATTGTTTTGAGAAGTGTAGTGTGTGATTAAAAAATTTCGTAAGTACTTTATAATGATCCTTGTATGGATGTATATAAAGACTTTGTTTTGAAAATTTGTTTGAAATATGAAGTGTAATGAAGTATTTTTGAAGAAAAATGAGCAAGTACTTAAGAGGAACCTACCCTATGCTAAATCTTTATTGTTCTTATATGTTCTTTCAATGGTAAGATTATCCCTATTATTAAGGAATAGGTAGTCATTACCTTGGATGTTATAAGGGACATGTGAATGGTCATCTGTGTTTAGGCAACTGTAAGGTGTCTTAGCAATGCGAAGGGAATTATCATCTTTTATTCGAAGGGACAAGATCATTTACCGTAGGCAACATCGAAGGGACTTGATCTTATAATCTTAAAGGGACTTGATGATATTTTATGAAAAGGGACTTTGCTTTAAGACACCTTAATTGACCTTATGATTTAGGCAACGTGAGGGATAACCTTAGAAAGTGTGAGATGGCGATCAAAGATCGACTTACGTGTGTGCGTGTATATGTTCATATATTTATCTTATTAAATAAGTGATTCTAAATTAATTTTAAAGCACAAACATGTTATCACTCCCTATAATTACTAACCATGGCAAGAATATTTATAAACAAATAAGCAATGATATACTACGACTACTACAAAGCTTTCGCAGTTACATTATAATTAAATAATAACTATATAATAAAATAAGCAATTAAATAAAAGGTTAGTGATGAAATAATTATAAGAAGGAAAGGTTAGCACAACAATATATACAAGAAATATATACAATTTAACTAGATATTTTTTAGATTAAATAAATATTTTTTAAAAGAATTTTTAGAAAAAAAAAGAAATAATATAATAAGAAACCATAGAATAAATATTTAAAAAAAAACATGATTAACTATTTAATTATATATATTAGAAAAATTTATTGAGTTTAATATTTAAGTTAAATAAAAACTAGGATTGGAAATTAGGGTTACATGTTTTTAGAAAATAGAATTAGGGTTAGAATATTTAATTAAGATATTAATCAATTTATTCACAAAATAAACTATATAGAATAATAATATGAACATAAAATTATATTTGAGAAAAATAAAATATTGATTTTAAAAAATATAAAATTTTATTCTATGAAAACATATTATATTATTATTTTAAAATAAATTTATTATATAATATATAATTAAATAAGGAACAAAAAAAAGAAAATAGAAAAAATTAGGTTAAAAAAATGGGGAGGCCTGGATTTGAACCCAGGACCTCCCCTGTACCTGCCAGGGAGATTACCACTGGGCTGCGCACGCAGCTGGTGATGTCTAACGGTCAAAATTGATTATATGAGAAACCTGTAAAATAGAACAAAGTAAAAAAAAATAATGCAAGACCTGGGGATCGAACCCAGGTCCCTTACCACCAAAGCGCTTCACCAAAACAAGCTGAGCTACACGCCCTTTGTGACATACACACGAAACCAATTCGTTTTAAGCCCTACACAAAATTCAAATATTATTTCTGCGCGCCATTGATCTTCTTCTACCTCTTGACCTGCAGAATTTGCTGTGAAAATTCCTACGCATTTTCCTGCGATTTTTATTCGTATGAAAACCTGCGAATATCATATAGCTCAAACCACAGGGTATTTTCTCAAATTAATCACATCAATGTGATCCTCACAACTCATACAACACAAATATGTCAATAGAAATCATTTAAATCACTTGTATCATAAAACCCTAATCTAGAGGTGTAAACCCTAACAATGGTAGAGTGGTGTTCCGGCCATGGAGCTTCATGAAAACTATCCATAAAGTATCTATGGACCAAACCAAACACAAATCCACGGTTAGAATCAATTAACAACACATGAAAATATGAAATCGAAAAATCATTAAAAGCAAAAAAAATTATGATTTAGATGATGAATTTTGAGATGATTTCGATGATATTGATGGTTGGTATATCATCATGAAGTGTCAAGGAACATGTCTAGACCCGTAGAACACCTTGAAACTCTCTACAAGGTCAGAACCGAAAAACTCAATTTCTTGAAATTGTTTGATCTTGGAAGGTGCTTTTTTCAACCAAAAATTTGTGTCCCTCTATTGCTTTATGTTGTATGTATATAGGTGAATGAAATTAGGTCAAGAAAAGTCATAGCTCTTTGGGCTTTTTGGATAGTTAGAGATTGAAAAAGATTTGTCTTTAAAACTTGAAATATTTTGATCTAACATTGCTAAATTTGGATGATCTGAAATTATATGGTATCAATTAAGTTTAAATGAATATTAAGACCTTCTAGAACCACAATCCATTCCAAATATATGATTTTCATATTTTATTTTAATTTAATTTGTATTTTAATGAATAAAATTCAAATAAATATTAAATAAAATGTAAAAAATCAGAAAAGGTGTGGGTTGGGTCGTGCTTAGTGATATTGTAAAGATTGGATGGCAATTTGGTGGGCTCATTTAGCAAAAATTGGTTTTAAGGCTTTATTTGCTTCATAAATTTCCCAAAAATTTCCCAACTTTTCAAGGGCACAAATCCTTCATATTTAATGCTATGAAGGTGTTCTTGGACATTTTGGAAAGCTTAATGAGTCCTATAACCAACCTCTTTGGTCTCATGTCCATATCTTTTACCATTCTCAAGTTATGCTCTTTGGAAGTTGTTGACTTTTTGTTGACTTTTAAAAGGACCTATAATGTCTTAGCTCATACCTTCCAAATGAAGCATTTTTGGGCTTGGCTTGTGAGACACAAAGTTGTAGAGAATTCAATTTCCTTCAAAAATTAGCTTTGGATGGAAATTTTTTGATGAAGCATGTGAAAGTTATGGCTGGTCAAAGTTCAGTTGACTTTTCCTATGAAAATCCTAATTTAGAAACTCCTGATTCTTGATGATCTGAAATCTCCTTGATGAATCATGATTAACCCTTGATCAAATGATGAATTTTACTTCATATAATTGATGTTGGCAAAAAATCATGAAGTTTGACTTTGGTTTGACCACAGTTGACCTCAGTTTGACTTTTTAACTACCTTGACTGATTTTAACCTATCTGATCATCTGACTGAGCAAATCTTTTGGGAAAGTTTTGAAACTTGACATGGGGGTTCTTGAACACATATAGGATGCTATGAAGCTTACTTGAAGTCTTGGAAGTCCATTTAGCTTGATAAAAGTCAAAACCCTAGTTTAAGATGCATTGCTTAGGAGGATGCATTGTCTGAGGGAATTGTCAAACTTTCTGACTAATTGTGAACTTTGTGAACCTTGTGAACCTCATGAGATGTCTTGTGAACCTTGTGAACTTCTTAGTACACAATTTCTTGTCTTGTGGAGGGCAAATTTTGTGGTGCAACACTCCCACCGTGTTACAGAACTGGAGACTCTGCTGGAGACGTAATAATAAAAGAGGGGTTACCTTAGAATCATCTTACTTTAAAATTTTATTGCTTGAATTGTATGATTTACTTTTAAGGACGTTTATTTTAGGAGATACTTGTGCGAAAGATCTTATACCTGAATCTAGTGTACCTTAGGTAATTAGCAAGAGATCATGGAGACTATACGACATAGTCCAATATGGTTCAAGTGATGGCTACAATTAGTACGACACTTTGGGTTGTACCAATGTGTCGCTCCCGGGATTTTCATCCTAGTACAAACGCGAAAGTGGCGCGGAAAAGGTAGAGTCGCCAGCCAGACATTTTTATCCCAAAGGAATGGGAAAGGTAATGTTGCACGAACCTGAGGAAGAAGGAAAGGACAAGGTCCTACGAACCAAAGATCTGGATACGGGAGTCGGTTACGAATTGAGAAGGTATTAGCACCCCAATCCGTCCGTCGTACCCGACGGGATCCACGCTTGCTTGTTTTGTTTCAAAGGGTGAGAAATAATATGCTGTTTGAATAAAACCGCTAACTGGAATGGAAGTGAAATGAAAAGAAAGAACTGAAATAAGAAAATGGAAAGAAATGGGGAAATATAGGGAAAATAAAGAATGTGCTCGAACGGGCCCTACCCTGCTGCCTACGTACCTCATCGGGATAATGAGGATCAGAGTCGACGTAGTTCGCCTAACTAAGGCGGGAACTATTTGTTTGTGTTTTTTATGCTGGAACTGCGTATGTCTATGCTCAGGTGTTGCAGGCTCGTCTGGTACGAGTGCGTTTACCGTCTTGCATGTGAGACAAGTCATCGCGAATTCGCGTTGTGAGTGAATTAGATGAGAAGAGAAGTTCCTGTAGGATAGTCGCTTGTTATTTGTTTCTGGCTTTTAAAATAAGTGTTTTGAATTTGTTTGTGAACGGTCTTGTACTAAGACCTATCCATCGCGGTAAGTACTTACACCTCGCCCCGAAATAGGACGTGTATAAACACTCCGCAACAAAGTCTCGTGTCGTACAAGATTGTTCGGTTTTTATTAAGTATTTTATTGCTTTTTTTTATGAGATGAGAAAGAATGACTCAAGTTGAAAAAAGGACAAACTAAGGGACTAAGACTCAATCCTAATTTTGTTTATTTATTTACAAGAGGTCCTAATGGTTTGTGAGGTATTTTAATCCTAATGGAACTAGCAACTACTAGAATTCAACTTACTTCATAAGGAAGTTAAGTTGATTCTAAGAACAATGGGAAGCCTATACAAGTTATAAGATCAAGTGATAAGGCAAAAACAATAAAATTGGACATAAGAAATAAAATTCTAAAAATGCATTTAAAGGCATGAACTAAAAAATAGTCCTATTTTATTTATTCTACTCCTAATTAAAAGGGAACTTTAACCTACATTCTAAATCAAAGTTAAGCCTAATATTTTCATTCTAAAACTCAATTTAAACTAACCTAAGTCTATATTAGATTCTAGGATTAAATCTAATCTAAACTATATCTTTTTTTTTTGGACTTTATTTTTAATGGCCTAAACTAAATGGGAATTATATGTAACTAAGCCTAAAAGTGAATATCCTAAAAAATAGCTAAACTTCTGGAAAAAAATATGAAATTTATTCTATAGGGACCTAAGATTACCTATAACATTGTGTCAAAAGGAATCCTAAAAATTCAGAATTTAACTAGGCCTAAAAATTGATTATTTTCAGCTATGAATTAATCCCTAACTACTAAGGAATTAGCCTCCAAAACCTAAGATAAAATATTCTAAAAAATCTACAAAAATTATCCTAAGTACTATCATTAGTCATCTAAACATAGAAAAAAGAATGGCTCAAAAATCCTACTGGAAGTTACTTAAATAAAATAAGCAAAATCATGCACAATTAAAGGAAATCCAATAAAAGCTAATTAAAAGAAAAAACAGAATTTAATCGAAAAAATAACCAAAATTCAGAAAATAAAATTGCCTAAAATTTCTAAAATGGATTATTAAGCTACTTAAAATTTTTTTAGAATTTATTATGGATATTCCTATTTTTAATTGAATTATTTATGAACTAATGGAAAATGAAAACTAAAATCTAAGAAAAATAACTGGGGGGTTCAGGAAGTATTTTTATAGTTCTTTTCTAATCTGGGCCTTTTAACCAGGGGGTGCAAAAAACAAGGTATAGGCCCAATTTGCGCAGGGAAGGAGGGAGGTGTCAACAGCTGAATTTTTCTATTGATTTTTATACTGGGCCCAGAAAGGGGTGTTATTAGCAATTGGGCAAGGCCCATACTCTGTGAAACCCAGGGGGGTGCAGGGAGTGATATTTTTATGTATTCATACACGGGCTTTGGAACGGGGTGCTGGTAGCAAGACCACAGGGCCCATTTGCACTGGATTAGTGAGGATCATCCTTATCTTAACTTATAGAAATTAAAACAGTGAATTAATGGACTATTATGAGCCCTTAAACACACTTAACGGTTTCTTTAAATTTCAAAAAACACAATCAAGCCTAATACTAAATTAAATTAACTTAAAAAAAACAAAATCTACTTATTCATAAAACCTATTCCCCCTTTCATCTTCTCAGTTCTCACACGCCGCAGCTCCATACCCTTCTTCTTCCTTCGCTTGCCATCCGCCGCCATCTCCCACCGGCAACCGAAACGGAACCCCACACTCGCCCTTCCATCTCAACCCGACACCATCACCACCTCAATCCTTTCGGTCGCCATAATCCCCTTCTTCATCACCTGCGGCATATCCTCCACCCTCATCTCCTTCTCCTCCTCTTCACCAATCGAACCACCCTTCGTCTTCTCCGCTCCATTCTCTTCGTCTTCTTCTCCTTGTCACCGCCGCCGCCACCAACATCTTCATCTCATACTAACCTAAACCCTAACCTAATCTAACCGAAAACGAAATCTCCACCCTTCCACTGTAAGCTCCAACCCTAACCTAATCCATATCAACATCTCAACCTCTTATTCGAATTCAAAGATTCCTAATCGATTCATGTCTCACCCTAAATCCGAAAAAGACACCCACCCTAAACTCACTCGAGCTCGTTGAACGAAATCCAGGGAAACGAAACAGAGTTACTGCTAGCTTGTACATGGAGGATACGAAATCGTACCTGGTGAATTGATTGTGTTGAAGATGTCACGTCCGCTGTGAAGCCACAACAATACTGACGATGAACTCGATTGACTGATGAAGACGCGAGAACGAAGACAATTTTGTCGTTCTTGAATGATGCGAGATCCGAAACTGTGCAGGTATACCTTTTGGCTCTACGCTATGTGTTCTTGTATTCTATTCCGATTGAGAACTTAAACCATGACTGTGTCGTTGCAGGGCCTTGCAAGAAATTGCAAATTCGGATTGAAGCTCTTGAATACTTCTGTGGCGAATCTGATTTGATGATAATGGAGACTGAGTGAAAACGTAATGTTGATGAAGAAGATCCAAACTGCAGAAGTTTGCTTAAGAATTTGAAGGTTGATTTTGAAGGTTGATGGAGATTCCAGGAAGGTTGAAGAAAAATGGTTGAAGAAAGGGTGAAGAAGATTGAGGAAATTGAGAAGAAGATTGAATGAGAAGAATTGAGAAATAGTGAAGAGGTTTTGGAAAATTGTGTAAGAAGGAAAATTGAAGAGGAAGTTACTGATTTATAAGAGATTTGAGGATGGTTCTGGAAGCTTCAGGTATAGTTTGTTACATTTTCAGTTAGCTTGGTTGAAAATCGGTTATGACTTGTTTTTGATCTTTGAATTGGTTATCTCTATTAACACCTTCTGTTACCATTCTTATGTACTGCAACTTTTACTTTCACTTAAAACTTTTTCATAACGCCTTTCTTTCTTTTCGATATTCTGATAATATGCCTCACTCCTGAGTTTTAGTCATCGCAACATGAACCGTCGGCTGAGTATTATCTGACCTAAGTTTCACTTACAGGCTGCGTCATTGTTGATGTCGTAAGGTACTACTCTGAGGAATGAATCAAAGATGGCAGTTTTTGTTGAATTTGCGACGTTGAACCATTCGAAGTTCTTCACCTGATATACTTACGACTTTGCACTGCTGAATGCAATTATTGGTTCTCGCGGGTCGCTGAATACTAATTGCTGATTTAAGCAGATTAGAGCTGAAATGCGATGAACTGCCAGCTTTGTGTCGGTGACGGTGAAGAGATCCGATTGAGATGCTTGAAGAAGGATTCAAGAATGGACGACGGCGAAAGTCCTGCCATGAAGATGAGATTTCCCGAGTGATGAAAGCTCCTCAGGAGATTCTTTTGTTTTTTTTTCTTTTTCCTGTAAAATGATATATCAGTCTGTCATTATTCTGGTGTTCTCCTTTTCCTTGATGCTGGTGTAATTGGTTCATTAGAGGGCGAATTTTGTAATTAAATTCAAACTTTGGATATATGCATTATTTTTTTTATGTTTCTATTTTTGTTATAATTTCTATTATTTCCTGATGTAATCTCATTTTCCCAATAAGTTAAATCCAAAGTCTCATAATGAGATCAACCAATATAAGCTTACTTCCAGTTCTGAATTTCTCTTCTTAAAAGAGTGAAGTTTTAAGCTCTCCTTATGAGATCCTTTTTCTTGTACTTGAACTTGAGAAGGCGGTAATGGGCCAAAGGTGAACTTTGTGCTGAATTTTGTAAATGAGACACAAAATGATAACTAAATTTATTATTAACAGAAGAAAACTCCAATTAATAATAAATCTAATTAACATTAGGCCCCCCTTTTATAACTTGTAACAAGTTTCTTCCTTAATGAATTACGGGCTGATGGCGGAAATATGACTGTGAATTAAAGAAAAATGGTATTGGGGATTTAATTTGTGGTTGAAGTTTTACTCGGGTAATGAAAAAAAGTATGGAATTGGAACCTCGAATGGATTATAACATGCGACTTCTTCATCTTGACTTGGGATCAAACTCCTATTTGCCCTAAATACTGGAGAACCTGATTGTTCTTGAATGAATCCATAAACTTCGATCAACTTCAATCTCAAGCCTCATGAACTTGGACCCCCGTCACTGGACAACCAAGAGAAATAAAATAACTTGATTATCATACAAGTCCGCCACCTGGCCCCTTGTGCCATGGGTATTACAACCCCTTTTCTGTGAAACCTTGAACACCATTTTCAATCAATTAACCTCATCACCAAAGCCACCCCGAGATGTGAACCTTTGAGCCCTTCAAATTGAGGTATGAACCAACCGAATCATCTCCGAATAAACCCCCTTCAAATCTTCATAAGCCCACTGATCGCATCCCTCTAGAGTATAATGAAGTACATGATCATGAATGTGATGCCCTAATAGAAGTGCAGATGAACGCGAAACGATAGGCCGGTAAAGGGAATAAACAATGAGGGCAAATTTTGAGGTATTACACAATGTTCCTTGAGGCTTGTATCAAGGATGACAGTTGGGCTCCTGAGTGGTGTCATTAGCACTAATTTTCTTTTAGAACCCTAGTTAACTCAACTTTAGCCATTACAAATTAGTGAGGTGGCCGACTTTGGTTTCGACCAAAGTTGGTTGATACCCGAAACTACACTCATTGAGATCCGACTTTCGAGATGTTTTCGATTGGCGATAAAGTTGTCGAGCTGAAATAATGCCTTCGATAAATATTCGTGATATAATATTACTAGAACCCGGTTACTATTCTAGGACAGGTTGAACCAACTAAACTTCAGTGGGGAGGGTACTTACCTACAGACTTCATGCAAGCCTTTAAACCTAAGGCTCTTGTGTGACTTATTTGCCCATTACTCGATTTATATATGAACATAACATCATAACATCGTTACATCATAAACATAGAATTTTTCACTAACCATTTCAAGGATCTAGGAATTTATCTTTGATCTTTGTTGCAGATTATAACTTCCGCTCGTAGAAACACTATCCGAGTCCACTTTGTAAGCATACCTTCCCAACTTAAAAAATTTGTCTCAAAGATTCCCGAGGGTTCTCGATTCACTAAAAAACATGGTTATCTTCTTAGCTTGGTTACCTCAGGATTCGATGAAGAAATGATGAATGTTCTATTCCAGTTCTTTGATCCAAAGCATCACTGTTTCTCCTTCCCTGATTAACATTTGGTACCTACTATAGAGGACTTCTCTATACTGCTTGGCATACCTATCCTTGATAGGGTACCTTTCACTGGTCTAGAGAATGCTCCAAATCCTGAGGTTATTGTTGCAGCCTGTAACACGGTGGGAGAACTGACTTTCTATAAATGTTGCGGATAGCAAGAGTCGCCACCGACTTTTATTTTATCCATAAGGAAAGGACATAAAAGAACAGGAAAGACCTATTTTTAAAAGACTTGAGTTCGGGGGGTAGGTTATACAAAGGGAAGGTGTTAGCACCCTTTATATCCATGGTTATCCATGGGCTCTTAGTTACTTAGCTCACTTTGTTTATTTGCAAGAGTGTAGTGTGTGATTAGAAAAATTCTAAGTACTTTGTAATGATCCTCGTATGGATGTATACAAAGCCTTGTTTTGAAAATTTGTTTGAAAAGTGGGGTGTAAAGAGTATTTTGAAATGTGAGCAAGTAATTAAGAGAAACCTACCCTATATTAAGTCTTTACTGTTCTTATGTTCTTTCAATGGTAAGACTATCCATATTATTAAGGAATAGGTAGTCATTACCTTGGATGTGATTAAGGGACATTTGTAGGGTCATCTGGATATAGGCAACTGTAGGGTGTCTTTAGCAATTTATAGGGACTTATCATCTTTTATTCGAAGGGACAAGATCATTTATCGTAGGCAACCTCGAAGGGAATTGATCTTTAAAACTATAGGGACTTTATGATATTTTGTGAAGGGACTTGCTTAAGACACCCTACTTGACCTTTTGAATTAGGCAACTGAGAGGCAACCCTAGGAAGTGCAAGATGGCGATCAAAGATCGACTTACGTGTGTGAGTGTTCATATTTAAATATTTATCTTATTTAAGTTAATTCTCTAAGTTAATTTTAATTACAAACATATTATACACACCCTAAATTACTAACCATACAATAAATATATTTACAATAAATAAAGCAAAAAATATAAAACCTATAAATATTACAAGGCTTTGGGACAATTACAATATAATCGAGAAATAATAATAATGATAAATAAATAAGCAATAATTAAATATTAGTAATAATAAAATAAGAATAAAGGTTAGAATAATAAGATAAAAAGAAATAAGAAATTTAGCAAGAAAAATTAATATTAGAAAAGTTTTTTTAAGAATTAATTAGAAGAATAAGATTAATTATAATAAATAAATAATAAACTATTTACATATTAAAATAATGATTAATGATTTAACTATGGTTTAGAAAAAAAATTAATTAGGTTAAATATTAGGGTTAATAAAATTAGGGTTTTGAAAATTAGGATTTTGAAAATTAGGGTTTTGAAAATTAGGATTTTGAAAATTAGGGTTTTGAAAATTAGGGTTTTGAAAATTAGGGTTTATGGAATTAATCTAAACCTAATTATTTAATTTATTTACAAATATATATATGATAATAATAAATATAAACATATTAAAAAATAAATAAAACCAATTTAAGTTTAAGAAAATAAATTATGATTTTGAAAATATAAAGTTTTTTATAAGAAAATATTATAATATTGTTTAGAAAGTATGTTTTTTAAGAATATAAATAAATTGAATAATATAAACAAATAAAAGCACAAAAAATTGAAGAAAAAAAACAACATACCTGGGGCTGGGATTCGAACCCACGCCCTAGGCTCTCCCTCTTTGGTCCAACATCATCACCACCAGGCCAGCTGCACTTGGTGTGTATGAAGTGAATATCAATTCTTTTATTTTAAACATGTAAAAATCAAATAAAACACAAAACAAAATGGCCTGGGGGAGATTCGAACCCAAGACCATTTCAATTACACACAAACACTCCAACCAGCTGAGCCACATGGGGCGCGTTCAATAATTAACCAACACTAATCATTATAAAATAAAACCAGTTTTCAAAATTTAATTTCAGCGCCAATTTCATCATCTTCTTCCTCAGGATTCGCAGGTTTTCCTGCGAATTTTCCCAGGGATTTTCCTGCGAATTCTCTTGCGTTTTAAACCTGCAAAATTCAAACACCATTCAACCAGTACAATTTTATCAAATCAATTATACCAATGAGTTCCTCATGACTCATACAATTCATCTATGTCCTTAGAATTCATTTATATTTAGTAATTTAGGAACCCCCAATTTGAAACACGAAACCCTAACAATGGCAGTTCATGTTTTAGGCTATGATTCTTCAAGAAACTGTCCAGAAACCATCTATAGATCATGACTAACACAAATCAAACTACAAAATTAGTTTATATTAGCTAATATGTGAAATCGAAAAATAATATTTTGAAGAACAAGAATGATTCGGTTAGCATGTTTCAATGCATGAAGGGATGATTTTATGATCCAAAAACATTCAGTGATCTTCAAGGAATGATTTGCAACCTTCAAAAGCTTTGGAGATGGCCTGGAAATAAGAATCCAATTATGAGATTTTTTGTGAAATTTGAAGTTTTGTTCTTGCTCTTGGAGGCAGCCAATTCGTGTCCTTGTGATTGACTTTAGTTTGTCTATTTGTATGGAAGAGAATTAGGTCAAAAGAAGCTGGAATTTTGGGCTTTGTAGTGGTTGCTTGATCATGAAGTTTCACACTTTCAAATATTGAAAATATCTCATCAAACCTTTCTAATTTTGGTCAATCTGATTTTAACTCATTCCCAATCATTCTAAATATGATTTAGATAATTTCCAATCACATATCTTGTCCAATATTTGATTTTTCATATTTATTTTATATTTAAATTGTATTTTAATGAATAAAATCAAAATAAATAATAAATAAATAATAAAAAATCAGAATTTGGTTGCTTTGGGTCGTACTTGAGGTCTTTGTATGGATTGGATCACAACATTGCAAGCCCATTTGGAGAAATTTGGTTTTAAGGCCCTATTTGCTTCATAAACCTCCCAAAATTTTCCCAACTTTGCAAAGGCATATCTCCCTCAATTTTAAGGCTATGAAGGTGTTCTTGTACATTTTGGAAAGCTTATAGAGTCCTATAACCAACCTCATTGGTCTCATGTCCATATCCTTTACCATTTTCAAATTATGCCCTTTGGAAGATGTTGACTTTTTGTTGACTTTTAAAATGACCTATAATGTTTTAGCTCATACTTTCCAAATGAAGCATTTTTAGGCTTGGCTTGTGAGACACAAAGTTTTAGAGAATTCAATTTCCTTCAAAATGAGCTTTGTATGGGAAATTTTTGATGAAGCATGTGAAAGTTATGGCTGGTCAAAGTTCAGTTGACTTTTCCTGTGAAAACCCTAATTTAGAAACTCCTGATTCTTGATGATCTGAAATCTCCTTGATGACTCATGATCAACCCTTGATCAAAAGATGAATTTTACTTCTTAGACTTGATGTTGGCAAAAAATCATGAAGTTTGACTTTGGTTTGACCACAGTTGACCTCAGTTTGACTTTTTGACTGCTTTGATTGATTTTAGCCCATCTGATCATTTGACTGAGCAAACCTTTTGGGAAAGCCTTGAAACATGACATAGGGATTCTTGAAGATATATAGGATGGTATGAAGCTCACTTGAAGCCTTGGAAATCCATTTAGCCTGATGAAACTCAAAACCCTAGTTTAGGATGCATTGCTTAGGAGGATGCTTTGTCTGAGGGAATTGTCAAACTTTTTGACTAATTGTGAACCTTGTGAACCTCTTGAGATGCCTTGTGAACCTCTTGAGATACCTTGTGAACCTTTTGAACCTTTTGAACCTTGTGAACCTCTTAGGATACCTTGGTACACAATGTTTGGTCTAGGTGAGGGCAAATTTTGGGGTGCAACAGCTACCCCTGTTTAATTTTCTGAAACCTGAGGGGTTAGATTGGCCTGTATGCCATTCGTGACTTGGAAGGTTGAAGGGGATTGAACACAAAAGCCCAAATATTTGCACTCGCCGGTGCGTAAAGCAACACTGCTGATTGGTTGTATATGCATGGAGTGGGCTTAAAGATGCCACTAAGAGGAACTGGAGATGGGCTTATAGATGCCATCCATAATATCAAAAGGTGATAGTATCAAAAGGTTGTTACTGAGTATCAGTACTAGGTCTTCGTATAGGCCATCTCTGAATCATTCCTATAACATGGTTTGAATTGAATGTCAGCAATAGGTCTTCGTATAGACCGTCTCTGCATTATCACTGGGGAAAAGAATATCCTTCATTAGGTGTCAGTATTTAGATCTTCGTATAGATCGGCTCTGAACCATCTTTAGGAACATACTTTAATTTAAACATCAGAATCAAATCTTTGTGGCGATCTTTTCTAAATTGCTTTTGGTAATATCTTGGGCTAAGTACAAGATCTTCGTATCGATCATTTATGTATTATCCCACAGATAAATTGTTGCATAGACTATTAGAAATAAATCTTTGTAGCGATTATCTCTTCTGGAAATATCCCAGATTAGGTAATAGATCTTCGTATAGACCATTTACATACCTTCTCAAGGACAAAAAGAATATCAGGATCAAATCTTCGTGGCGATTATCCCTGAACTTCTTCTGAAAGAATCTCTTGGATTAAGTGCTAGATCTTCGTATAGATCATTTACACACTATCCCAAAGATAGTTGACCATCAGAAATAAATCTTTGTAACGATTATCTCCTCTAGAAATATCCTGGATTAAGCACTAGATCTTCGTATAGATCATTTACGTACCCTTCCAAGGACAACTTGAGCATCAAGATTAAATCTTCGTGGCGATTACTCCTGAATTCTTCTGGTAATATCCTAGACTGAACACTCGGTCTTCGTATAGACCATTTATGTGCTATCTCAAGGACAACTTGTATTGATCATCAGAAATGAATCTTCGTAGCGATTATCTCTGAATTGTTTGATAGTGATTATCTGCCTGCAACTATCCTTAAAAGAAAAAGTTAGTTTATGCAAGATTATTTGATGTATGCATGTATAGCATGATCCTCTTAAGTAAGAATGTAATATGGGTTATGGATGCGTATGCCATGATATAATGTAAATGATGTATGTATGAATCATGTAGCATGAAGTGTCTGGATATCCTTGTATAACTGCTGGCTAGGGAAATAAATCCTGGTTCGTTGCTGAGGAATATGAGGACTTCGTTCCTGTCTTGTTTGATAGTATAATACTTATAACTTCCCGTCTTCGTTCGTCGTGTTTTTATTGAAGGAATAACTTCCTGAATATCCTTACTGAGGATAAAAGATATGGACATAAATCCAAGGGGAGATGTTACTTGAAGTATCTATAAAGATTACTCTGTGGGGATGAACCGACGAAGCTTCGTTGAATTCCTACCTTCGTTCGTCCTTAGTAAATACTATTACTGCATTTTATGCATTTCTGGTAAACATCAATCATATTCAAAAGCATACATACATTCAAACACAACCAATGGACGTTTTCGTTTAGGTAAGCAAGGTAAAAGTAAATCTGGATTTAAAGACGAGATTTTATTTATTTTAGAAAGTGGCCTATACACAGGCAAATTTGTACAAGGAGACAGAAATCCTGGTAAGAGGAATTCATCGTAAAAGTTTTACAAAAACAAAGAAACACAACTATGTGAGAAATTATCCTATTGAGTTTCAATTCCACTATTGCCATTATCTTCAAGTATCTCATCCGTTGCTGTTGAGATGGAAACGATTGGATTGAGCTGTATCTGTTTGAACTTGAGTAGGTAGCACAACTGGTTGGGGTTACATGAGTGATCTAACGAGACATAGTCATACGCTTTAATCCCTAACTTTTGCCTAGATTGCCTTTTCAGGTTTTCAATCCACCGGGATACCCTTTTTTGCCCAAGCCACCCTTTCAGGTTTTCGACTTGCCGGGTGTACACATTTTTTTTAGATATCCCTAATTTTTGCCCGAACCCTTTTGGTTCGCCGGTATGCCCTTATTTTTGCCTAGGCCAGTCAACCTAGCGGGTCTCTTTTTACACGTAGTATTTTTTTTAACTATGTATGTGTTTACAGGTTGTGGGAAATCTTCACCATCCATAGTAGTAAGCATCATGGCACCTCCTGAGAATACTCTCTTGACTACAAATGGTCCTTCGTATGTAGGAGTCCACTTGCCCCTAGGATCACCCTGTGGTAATATGATACGCTTGATTACCAAGTCACCAGCCTGATATACCTTTTGCTTAACCTTCTTATTAAAAGCTTTGATCATCCGCTTCTGGTACATCTGACCGTGACAAACAGCTGCCAACCTTTTCTCATCAATCAAATTTATCTGGTCAAGTCGAGTCTGAATCCACTCATCTTCATCCAAGCCTGCATCCTTCATGATTCTTAAGGAGGGTATCTGAACTTCAATGGGTAGAACTGCTTCCATACCATATACAAGGGAAAATGGGGTTGCCCCTGTTGAAGTACGTATTGTAGTACGATAACCATGAAGAGAAAATGGTAACATCTCATGCCAATCCTTATATGTAACAGTCATCTTTTGTAGAATCTTCTTGATGTTCTTATTAGCAGCTTCTACTACCCCATTCATTTTTAGACGGTACGGAGAAGAGTTATGATGCTTAATCTTGAACTGCGTGCAGAGATCAGTAATCATGGTGTCATTCAGATTAGAGCCATTATCTGTTATAATCCTTTCAGGGATGCCATACCTACATATGAGATTATTCTTAATGAATCGAGCCACAACATTCTTAGTAAAAGATCCAAATGAGGTTGCTTCCACCCACTTTGTAAAGTAATCAATGGCAACCAGGATGAAACGATGCATATTGGAAGCAGTAGGCTTGATCTAACCAATCATATCTATGCCCCACATGGCAAAAGTCCAAGGAGCAGTCAACACATTCAATGGAACTGGAGGTATATGCACCTTATCAGCATAAATCTGACATTTGTGACATGTTTTAGAATGTTGATAGCAGTCAGCTTCCATGGTAAACCAATAGTAACCTGCTCTCAATATCTTCTTTGCCATGGTATGACCACTAGAATGAGTGCCAAAATTCCCATCATGCATGTCTTCCATAATCTCTGTTGCTTCTTTCTTATCCACACAACGAAGCAAAGTCGAATCATGATTGCACTTGTACAAAATCCCATTACTCAAAAAGAACTTAGCAGAAAACCTCCTCAGAAACTTCTTATCTTTGACAGATGCCCCTTCAGGCAACTCCTGAGTTTCAAGATATCTTTTCACTTCATAGAACCAAGGCTTTCCCTCTACTTCTTCAGTGTCAATCTCATTGCAGTATGCAGGCTTCTCAAATCTATCAATAGTGATCTTGGGAGCTTCATCATCCCAACTAATCTCAAACATAGATGCCATGGTGGCTAATGCATCTGCTAATTGATTCTCTCCTCGTGGAATATGTCCAAAAGTAATCTCTTAAAAATATGGGATCAAAGACAACACATGCTCTCTATAAGGAATGAGATTTTCATGCTTGGTATCCCAATATCCTTTAATTTGACTAACTACCATGGCTTAATCTCCATATACGTCTAGGAACTGAATCTTCATCTCAATGGCAGCTTTGATACCCATGATACATGCTTCGTATTCAGCCATGTTATTGGTACAATAGAAACGTAGTCTTGCCGTGATTGGGGTATGACAACCTTCAGGGGAAATGATCACAACACCAATACCATTACCAAGCGCATTAGAAGCTCCATCAAAAACCATAGTCCATCGGGATCCTTGTTCAGGTCTGTCATATTGACTAGGTTCTTTGGTAATAATCATAATGTCTTCATTAGGGAACTCAAAACTCATTGACTGATAATCATCCACCGCCTAATGAGCTAAATGATCAGCTACCACACTACCCTTAATGGCCTTCTGAGTAGTGTACTGTATATCATATTTTGTTAAGATCATTTGCCATCTCGCTATTCGTCCGGAGAGAGCAGGTTTCTCGAATATGTACTTGATTGGATCCATCTTTGAAATCAACAAAGTAGTATGAGTCAACATATACTGTCTTAGTCGGCGAGCAGCCCATGCCAAAGCACAACAAGTTTTCTCGAGCAGTGAGTACCTTGTTTCACAGTCGGTAAACTTTTTGCTAAGGTAGTATATTGCCTGCTCTTTTCGACCAGACTCGTCATGTTGCCCCAACACACACCCCATTGAGTTATCTAATACTGTTAAGTACATAATCAAGGGTCTTCCATCAACTGGTGGCATCAAGATTGGAGGTTCTAGGAGATATATTTTGATTTCATCAAAGGCTTTCTGGCACTCATCATTTCATTCCATTACTTGATCTTTCTTCAACAACTTGAAGATTGGCTCACAGGTGGCAGTTAGCTGAGAAATAAATCTTGCAATGTAATTTATTCGTCCCAAGAAACCTCTAACTTCCTTCTCCGTACGGGGAGCAGGCATCTCTTGTATAACTTTTACTTTTGCAGGATCCACTTCAATACCTTTTCCACTGACAATGAAACCCAGGAGTTTACCAGACCTAACTCTAAAAGTACACTTGTTTGGATTCAATCTTAATTTGTATTTTTTCAACCTCTCAAACAACTTATGCAGGTGATCAAGGTGTTGTTCCTCATTCTGGGACCTGGCTATCATATCATCCACATATACCTCTATCTCATGATGAATCATATCGTGAAACAAAGCCACCATAGCACGCTGATATGTTGCCCCGGCGTTCTTCAAACCAAATGACATCACTTTATAACAAAAAGTGCCCCATTGTGTAACAAATGTAGTCTTCTCCATATCTTCAGGTGCCATCTTGATCTGATTGTAACTAGAGAAACCATCCATGAAAGAGAATACCTTATGCTGAGCAGTGTTGTCTACCAAAACATCAATATGTGGAAGTGGAAAGTCATCTTTAGGGTTGGCCTTATTCAAATCCATGTAATCTACACACATACGTACCTTACCATCCTTCTTAGGAACTGGTACCACATTTGCAACCCATTGAGGATAAGAATTCACAGCTAAGAACCCTGCATCAAATTGTTTCATCACCTCTGCTTTAATCTTTTCTGACATTTATGGATGCATGCGACGAACCTTTTGCTTCTTTGGACGACAATCTTCTTTTACCGGTAAACGGTGAACCACAATGTCTGTATCCAACCCTGGCATATCTTCATAAGACCAAGCAAAGATCTCCACATAGTCACGTAACATCTGGATTAGTCTGTTCTTAACACCATCCTCTAATTCAGCCCCTATCTTGACATCTTTCCTGTTTTCCTCAGTCCCCAGATTCACAACTTCGATTGGATCTTCATGAGGCTATATAGCTTTCTCTTCTTGTTGTAACAACCTAGAAAGCTCTACAGGTACTTCACAATCTTCCTCCTTTCCATCTTCAGCTTGATAGATCAGATTCTCGAAATTATAATTGGCAATAGTAGAATTGTTATCAACAGGATCTAGAGTGGATGAGGATCTGCATTTTTAGTGATGTGGGTGTGTGTAAGAACACATAGTTGATAAAATAAAAATAAAAAAGAAAAGAAAGACAAGGAGCATAATATTTATGAAAACGAAACGTCCATTGATTTTTATTGAATGAAGTATGCAAATGAAATGACATCCTGAAACAAGCATACCATTGTGTCCCGGGAAAGACATGAGGCTTAAAAGTTTAATTGTTCAAAATTACAAACTTAAAATAAAACACAGTAATAGTATTAACTCCTGACTAAAGGAGATAGGAATAACGTCTTCAGTCTTCCAATTGTTGAGCCCATCATCCATGGTAGGAAAGATCCAATCATCCAGGTTGTAGTCTTCATTACAGTCACCCACAACATTGATTTGAGCTCTTATGACCCCTTGATTGGTGATACGAACAACACGAGCACGATGAACAGCCCTTTGAGATTCTGCAGTGAAACCCAAACCAAACTTGTCAGACTTGTAAGGGATGTTGGGAAGCTGGCCCCAAATAGCAGAACCACCTTTTGCAACCACAGCTTTAGCATCTTTGAGGGAGGCCATTGCAGGAGGTATTCTAGTAACCACAGGAACTCCTTCTGAAGCAGGGACAAACTGAGGAACAGGAGCAGAGCAAGGAACAACTTCAAATGTTTGACATGGAGTTTTAACCATTTCACCCTCCATTTCTACATATTTGAAAGTATTCACATGGCTCACCATGTACTCTTCTTCACAATAGACAGTGACAATTTTGTTTTTCACCGGATATTTCAACTTCTGATGCAAGGTGGAAGTCACAGCACCTGCCCCATGGATCCAGGGGCACCCAAGCAAACAAGAATACGCAGGACGGATATTTATCACATAGAAAGTAGAGTTGAAGACTTGAGAGCCTACTTTGATTGGGAGATCTACTTCTCCATGTACCACTCTTATTGAACCATCAAAGGCCCTCACCACTACATCACTTGGTCTTAACACAACATCTTCAGGACTGAGCTTATCCATAACCTCTTTAGGGAGCATATTTAATGAAGAACCATTGTCCACCAGCACATGAGACAAGGTAGTGCCCCTACATTCAATGGAAATATGCAGAGCTCTATTATGATTTCTCTTGGCAGGAGTCAGATCAGCATCAGAAAATCCCAAACCATTATCACTAGTCAGATGTGCAACACAATTCTCAAATTGATCCACGGAAATCTCATTTGGCACATGAGCAGTCTTTAAGAATTTGATTAAGGCTTTAGCATGAGCTTCAGAACACAACAACAAAGATAACATGGAGATTTTGGAGGGAGTATGCCCCAACTGGTCAACAATATCATAATCACTCTTGAGAATGATCTTCAATACTTCTTCCATCTGTTTAGAGAGATTTTCAGCAGTTGGTGCCTCAACTTGTACAGGTTCAATCACAGGACCCTTGCCCCGAGCATCAATACTTGGACCAGAATTGGAGGTAGTAGTTGGAGTAGCTGCACTTTTGGAGGTAGCTTGAGGGGAGAAAACTCTCCCACTTCTAGTAATCTTACTAGCTCCAGCAATGTTGTCAATATCAAGACCAACATCAGTAACAGGTGCATCAGCTAGAGGTTCTTGCTTGACACCATGGATGTGAACACCAGAACCATAATTCCAGGGTATAACTTTATCAGAAGTATAAGGAATAGGGCCAGGAGTGGTAATGATCATGGGAGCCATTCTAACCTCAGCAACAGTCTTCACAAGGCCTTCAGCAGTAATCCTGACAGGACCCTTAGAGGTGATCCTGACAGGGCCTTTGGAGGTAATCTTCACTGGTACTTTATCAACCATAGCTACATCTTCAAGCTTCGTGCTTCGGGTCATATGTTCACACATACTTTCTACAGAAGGAGTCCTCTCAAACAATATAGTGTAATTATCCATGAGGCGTTGAATGCCATCCTTCAACTTCCAGCAGCTATCAGGTTTATAGGCACAATAGAAACAATCTTCATTGCAACCTGGAAAGAATCCAGCCTGCACCAGCTTCTTCTTGATAATGGATAGAGGAGTAGTCACATCTACCACTGAGGAGATATAGGAAACCTCATCAACAACATTAACAGTCTTCTCATGATTGGGCATAGGAGCAGTGATCAATTTGGGGTCCCAGGAAGGTCAAATTCAATTTCTCCAGCTTCAATCATGTCTTGAATCTTGTTTTTCAACACCCAGCAGTTGTTGGTGTCATGTCCCGAACTATTAGAATGATATGTACATCTTGCATTAGGATTGTACCGATGAGAGGATGTATTAGGATTCTGAGGAGGATCCCTCAAAGTAATTAGTTCCCCTTTCAACATGTGTTGCAAGGCTTGTGCCAGTGACATGTTGATCTTGGTGAATTGTCTTCTAGGCTTTTGTTGATTGTTTTGTTGTTTCTCTGGTGCTGTAGGAGCAGGGTTGGAGATGTGAACTGCTCCCACAGATTGGTGACTCCTGTTACGACTATGTTGACCATACACAACTTTAGACTCCTTCTTTCCACTAGGGGGCTTCTTAGAAGTGCTTGGTGAAGAGGCACCCACCTGTATCTTACCATTTCTTATACCACTTTCCACACGTTCTCCAGTCATTATCAGCTCGGTGAAACCAGATGATGAGCTTCCAATGAGGTGACTATAGAAAGGACCATTCAGTGTACTCATAAACATATCCACCAGCTCCCTGTCAGTCAGAGGAGGTTGAACTCTGCCAGCCAAGTCCCTCCATTTCTAGGCATACTCTTTGAAACTCTCCTTAGCACCCATAGACATACCTTGGAGCTGCATGCGAGTTGGTGCTAAATCAGCATTATATTGGTATTGCCTATAGAAGGCCTCAGCAAGATCATTCCAATCACGAATATTAACACTTTCCAGTTGATAGTACCATTCCAATTGAGCTCCAGACAAGCTCTCTTGGAAGCAATGAATCCACAATTTCTTATCAATAGTATGTGGTTGGATCCTCCGGACATAGGATCTTAGGTGCAGCTTAGGACATGAAACACCATCATACACCACAAAAACAGGAACCTTGAAGCTAATAGGTATAACCACTCCAGAAACTAAACTCAGATCTTCAAAATCAAGCCCAAAAGATTTTTGTAGCTCCATAGCATTCATTCTGTCTACCAACATCTTGTACTTTTCTTCACTAGCAGGATCATGGTAATAGTTTGCTTCAGAATCAGAATCTTCCATAGTATTATGGAGACTACCTCCCTCTTTCTCAGAATTCTCAGACTCAGAATCCTCATCCTCTTCCTTTGTCTTGATAGGACCTCTGAATCTTCTTCCCAGGTTGATAAGGCCTCCTGATTTTCTAGTCTTCTTCTTCTTCTTCTTCTTAGCCAGCAATGTCTTCAGCTCATCTTGTCCCTTGGACAAGTTCAGGATCAACTCTTGGAATTGTGCATTCTGAGCCTTGAGATCCTTAACAGTTTGTTCGAGAGCCATTTCTGCTGAAATAGACAGCGAGAAGATAAGATACATGTTCATAAAAAACCTATGATGGAATGATATGGTATGTAAATTCATATGCAATGTTTTCAAGGACCGCAGGATTTAAATTTGTTTAAACAATCAGAAAGTGAACTTTTATTAGTAATCAATAAACTTGTTTGCCCCTTGGGCTTACAACAAAATGAAATAAATACAAAGATGGGGTTATAAGTCTCCCATGCACGTTTCCTCTTTGTGTGGAGGTATGAGTTGAGATTCCGCTCCTCGTGAAGTTGTTTTGTCAGCTCCAAGATTCTTTCTTGACTAGCTTTGAAATGAGTCTTAAAAGTATCCCTTTGTTCCTTCAACTGGATCCAGGATCTCTGCAACTCTTCCAGGTCAGTAGGCATGTCTGGATGAAGGATGATATAAGGATTATCTCCTTCAGCAACAGGCTCTATGGTAACTGGCAGGATGGCAAGATATGGCATCATAAGAGTTTGAGCACGTGCTCGTACCCATCTGAGATAAGGTTCCATAGGAATAGTGTACTTTGGTTCCAGAGTCTTGTTGTCAACCTTGTTCACTTTACCCCAAGCTCGTATAAACCTTTGACGGTAACCTTGCAGATCGTTGTCGTATTCGAACACAATACCCTGAATAAGCATGTCATGAGGACCATCACTCTGAGCATAACCAAACTGACGTAGAGCTAAAGAAGGGTTGTAAGTAATGCCTCCTCTTATGCCAAGGAGTGGTACATTAGGGAACTCCCCACAACGGTCAATGATAGTGACATTCTCCATGGATCTAGAGCACCAATGAATATCTGAATGTGAAAGTGACATGATCCTCTTAGACCACCTTAACCCTTGTTCATTCTTCATCACTGGTCGAGGAAGGTGATAAATAAACCACCTAGACAATAGAGGTATGCAGCACATCAGAGTTCCTCGTGCCTTCGTAGTACGGGTATGGAGAGAGTGTAAGATGTCTCCAAGTAATGTAGGCACTGGATTGCGAGTCAGAAATATGTTGATGGCGTGTACGTCTATGAACTGGTCTGGATTAGGGAACAAAACTAAGCCATAGATTAATAAGGCTAATATCTCCTCAAAAGCATCATAGCTCATAGCCTTCAGGAACACTTGAGCTTTCTCCATCAATACTTTAGCAAGAATACCCTTAACTCCACTCCTTGTTTCTAGGACAATGTCTGATTTCTTCAAATGTAAGGCTGCAGTAATAACCTCGGGTTTAGGCTCTTTTTCTAAGCCTGTGAAAGGTCTTTGATCAAGGATAGGTATACCCAGCAGCTTGGAGAACTCTTCCATTGTAGGAACCAGCTGATAGTCGGGGAATGTGAAGCAATGATGTTTCATATCAAAGAACTGAAATAGGACACTCATCATGTCTTCATCAAATCCTGAGGTAACCAAGTCAAGTAGGTGACCATGCTTCTTGATGAACTGGGAGTTTCCAGAAACTTGAGAGACCAATTCCTTAAGCTTAGGAGGTATCCCTACAAAGTTGATCCGGATAGTATTCCTACGAGCAGAAGCCATGACCTGCAACAAAGAACAAAGATAAATCTTTTGGTCCTTGAAATGGTTAGTGAAAATGTTATGCTTATGATGCATGATGATGTTATGATGTTATGCTCAATCACAAACATGTGGCACACACAAACAAGTCACACAATAGCCCTAGGTTTGAAGGCTTGCATGAGGTTTAAAGGTAAGTACCCTCCCCTGAAGTTTAGATGGTTCATCATGTCCTACAAAGTAACCAGGTTCTAAGGGATCTCAATATCATTGATCCTTTACAAGGGTGATTGTTCAGTAGGCAACTTACTTGCCAACCAAAACCCTCCAAGTTTAGGATCTCAATGAGTGTAGCATCGAGTATCAACCAACTTCAGTCTTCACCAAAGCCGGTTATCTCACTACTTTTCTAAAGGCCAAGATGGGATGACTAGGGTTCTAAAAGTCAGTTAGTGTATTGACAACATATGGCAGCCTCATATTATCCTCAACTTACTTAAGGAACATAAGCACCAACGAAGAAGTCACACTAACTATGGCCACCAGATCAACCATATCGGTATACGCCGTACAGTTTCCTTGGTCTATTACCATTTACCTAAGGTACACTAGATCCGGGTTAGGATCTTTCACACATAAAGCCCAACAAGTAATATAAAACAAACAAAGCAAACAATTTTAAAGTGATCTAATTCCTAAGGGTACCCCTCTTTTATTAGTCCCCAGCAGAGTCGCCAGTTCTATAACACGGTGGGAGAACTGACTTTCTATAAATGTTGCGGATAGCAAGAGTCGCCACCGACTTTTATTTTATCCATAAGGAAAGGACATAAAAGAACAGGAAAAACCTATTTTTAAAAGACTTGAGTTCGGGGGGTAGGTTATACAAAGGGAAGGTGTTAGCACCCTTTATATCCATGGTTATCCATAGGCTCTTAGTTACTTAGCTCACTTTGTTTATTTGCAAGAGTGTAGTGTGTGATTAGAAAAATTCTAAGTACTTTTTAATGATCCTCGTATGGATGTATACAAAGCCTTGTTTTTGAAAATTTGTTTGAAAAGTGGGGTGTAAAGAGTATTTTGAAATGTGAGCAAGTAATTAAGAGAAACCTACCCTATATTAAGTCTTTATTGTTCTTATATTCTTTCAATGGTAAGACTATCCCTATTATTAAGGAATAGGTAGTCATTACCTTGGATGTGATTAAGGGACATTTGTAGGGTCATCTGGATATAGGCAACTGTATGGTGTCTTTAGCAATTTATAGGGACTTATCATCTTTTATTCGAAGGGACAAGATCATTTATCGTAGGCAACCTCGAAGGGACTTGATCTTTAAGACTATAGGGACTTGATGATATTTTGTGAAGGGACTTTCTTAAGACACCCTACTTGACCTTTTGAATTAGGCAACTGAGAGGCAACCCTAGGAAGTGCAAGATGGCGATCAAAGATCGACTTACGTGTGTGAGTGTTCATATTTAAATATTTATCTTATTTAAGTTAATTCTCTAAGTTAATTTTAATTACAAACATATTATACACACCCTAAATTACTAACCATACAATAAATATATTTACAATAAATAAAGCAAAAAATATGAAACCTATAAATATTACAAGGCTTTGGGACAATTACAATATAATCGAGAAATAATAATAATGATAAATAAATAAGCAATAATTAAATATTAGTAATAATAAAATAAGAATAAAGGTTAGAATAATAAGATAAAAAGAAATAAGAAATTTAGCAAGAAAAATTAATATTAGAAAAGTTATTTTAAGAATTAATTAGAAGAATAAGATTAATTATAATAAACAAATAATAAACTATTTACATATTAAAATAATGATTAATGATTTAACTATGGTTTAGAAAAAAATTAATTAGGTTAAATTTTAGGGTTTATAAAATTAGGGTTTTGAAAATTAGGATTTTGAAAATTAGGGTTTTGAAATTAGGATTTTGAAAATTAGGGTTTTGAAAATTAGGGTTTATGGAATTAATCTAAACCTAATTATTTAATTTATTTACAAAAATATATATATGATAATAATAAATATAAACATATTAAAAAATAAATAGAACCAATTTAAGTTTAAGAAAATAAATTATGATTTTGAAAATATAAAGTTTTTTATAAGAAAATATTATAATATTGTTTAGAAATTATGTTTTATAAGAATATAAATAATTGAATAATATAAACAAATAAAAGCACAAAAAATTGAAGAAAAAAAACAACATACCTAGGGCTGGGATTCGAACCCACGCCCTAGGCTCTCCCTCTTTGGTCCAACATCATCACCACCAGGCCAGCTGCGCTTGGTGTGTATGAAGTGAATATCAATTCTTTTATTTTAAACATTTAAAAATCAAATAAAACACAAAACAAAATGGCCTGGGGGAGATTCGAACCCAGGACCATTGCAATAACACACAAACACTCCAACCAGCTGAGCCACATGGGGCGCGTTCAATAATTAACCAACACTAATCATTATAAAATAAAACCAGTTTTCAAAATTTAATTTCAGCGCCAATTTCATCATATTCTTCCTCAGGATTCGCAGGTTTTCCTGCGAATTTTCCCAGGGATTTTCCGGTGAATTCTCTTGCGTTTTAAACCTGCGAAATTCAAACACCATTCAACCAGTACAATTTTATCAAATCAATTATACCAATGAGTTCCTCATGACTCATACAATTCATCTATGTCCTTAAAATTCATTTATATTTGGTAATTCAGGAACCCCCAATTTGAAACACGAAACCCTAACAATGGCAGTTCATGTTCTAGGCTATGATTCTTCAAGAAACTGTCCAGAAACCATCTATAGATCATGACTAACACAAATCAAACAACAAAATTAGTTTATATTAGCTAAATATGTGAAATTGAAAAACAATATTTTGAAGAACAAGAATGATTCGGTTAGCCTGTTTCAATGCATGAAGGGATGATTTTATGATCCAAAAACATTCAGTGATCTTCAAGGAATGATTTGCAACCTTCAAAAGCTTTGGAGATGGCCTGGAAATAAGAATCCGATTATGATATTTTTTGTGAAATTTGAAGTTTTGTTCTTGCTCTTGGAGGCGGCCAATTCGTGTCCTTGTGATTGACTTTAGTTTGTCTATTTGTACGGAAGAGAATTAGGTCAAAAGAAGCTGGAATTTTGGGCTTTGTAGTGATTGCTTGATCATGAAGTTTCACACTTTCAAATATTGAAAATATCTCATCAAACCTTTCTAATTTTGGTCAATCTGATTTTAACTCATTCCCAATCATTCTAAATATGATTTAGATAATTTCCAATCACATATCTTGTCCAATATTTGATTTTTCATATTTATTTTATATTTAAATTGTTTTTTAATGAATAAAATCAAAATAAATAATAAATAAATAATAAAAAATCAGAATTTGGTTGCTTTGGGTCGTGCTTGAGGTCTTTGTATGGATTGGATCACAACATTGCAAGCCCATTTGGAGAAATTTGGTTTTAAGGCCCTATTTGCTTCATAAACCTCCCAAACATTTCTCAACTTTGCAAAGGCATATCTCCCTCAATTTTAAGGCTATGAAGGTGTTCTTGGACAGTTTGGAAAGCTTATAGAGTCCTCTAACCAACCTCATTGGTCTCATGTCCATATCCTTTACCATTTTCAAATTATGCCCTTTGGAAGATGTTGACTTTTTGTTGACTTTTAAAATGACCTATAATGTTTTAGCTCATACTTTCCAAATGAAGCATTTTTAGGCTTGGCTTGTGAGACACAAAGTTGTAGAGAATTAAATTTCCTTCAAAATGAGCTTTGTATGGGAAATTTTTGATGAAGCGTGTGAAAGTTATGGCTGGTCAAAGTTCAATTGACTTTTCCTGTGAAAACCCTAATTTAGAAACTCCTAATTCTTGATGATCTGAAATCTCCTTGATGAATCATGATCAACCCTTGATCAAATAATTAATTTTACTTCATAGACTTGATGTTGGCAAAAAATCATGAATTTTGACTTTGGTTTGACCACAGTTGACCTCAGTTTGACTTTTTGACTGTTTTGATTGATTTTAGCCTATCTGATCATTTGACTGAGCAAACCTTTTGGGAAAGCCTTGAAACTTGACATAGGGATTATTGAAGACATATAGGATGGTATGAAGCTCACTTGAAGCCTTGGAAATCCATTTAGCCTGATGAAACTCAAAACCCTAATTTAGGATGCATTGCTTAGGAGGATGCTTTGTCTAAGGGAATTGTCAAACTTTTTGACTAATTGTGAACCTTGTGAACCTCTTGAGATGCCTTGTGAACCTCTTGAGATACCTTGTGAACCTTGTGAACCTCTTAGGATACCTTGGTACACAATGTTTGGTCTAGGTGAGGTCAAATTATGGGGTGCAACACAGCCTTGCATCTGAAGAGGTCAAACATTGCATCTAATTAGGAAATAAAGAGTGGAGTTAAAGGCTTTCTGGCTAAGTTCATATTTGAGAAAGCCCAACTGTCCTTAATGGCTAGGAGTTTTTATGCTTTCGAGCAGATTTTGGCTTTGTTGATCTATGGCTTGGTATTGTTCCCTAACCCAGATCAATTCATAAATGTGCATGAAATAGCAAAAAACACAAGGAAGGGGGGTTGGAATTGGGTTTTCAAAAACAATGATAATAAATGACACTTTGATTTATCCTGGTTCGTTTGAACTCAAACTACATCCAGTCTACCCACCAAGGTGATTTGCCTCTCTCAATGAGGTCTTAATCCACTATTTAAAACTTGAATACAACCACTAAGACCTATAGTCAAAGTCTTCTTGAGTCTACTGACTACACTAGTCACTCAAGGTATTTTTCAAAGAGTTTTACAAAATTTGTAATAGAATTGCTTCAAAAAGCTATTATTACGCAATGATAGATTTTACAAAGTTAAGAACAAATAAAAAGAAATTGATAATGAATATTTGCACGTGGAAGAAGAAGCTTCAATTTCTTCAAATGATCTCCTTTTATAAGCGTTTGATGGAGAGATCCATTGAGAACATCTGGTGCCATTTTTGGAAGATTGTAAATAGTCATAATGTCCTTCCAAAAATAAAAGATATTATTCCCAGCCATTATTCTTGATTCCCTCTTAATTACCCTTTAATTTGAGAATCAGAATGTACTTAATTCACATCAGAGTATGTTTGAATTTTGCAGCTATAAAAACGTAGTTGATGAGAACTTCTTTCTACCATCAGATCTTCTACGAGTGATGCGCTTAGCTTTATATGTCATTAGAATATACTGAGAAACTTAGATATTGTCTTCTCATAAGAACTTCTATCCTGCACATAGAAGATAATTTTAGTGCTATAATTTGTTCTTATAAAAAATTGTTATCATCAAAACTCTATTAGAGAGGTAGAATCAAAATCTTGTTCTAACAATCTCCCCCTTTTTGATGATGACAAAACATTAATTTTGATTTAGAACAAGGAATTAAAAGATAAGGAAACTCCCTTTAGATGGTGATATATTCTTTCAGGATTTTCATAAGAAGTTCTTTAGCTTATGCTCCCCCTGAGTTGATTACTTATCCTGTTCTAAAAACAACTTAGACAATTTGATCAGAGTATTAATATATTTGAGGCTTAGTCTTGATAAATTATTATAGATCATAATCATTTAATTTTCTCCCCCTTTTTGTCATTACTCAAAAAGACAGAAAAAATTGAAAGTAAAGAGAGACAAAAGATAAGATCTTCATTAATCAGATAATCATGGAAAACATTGGACAAAACATAGAAATATCAGAAAACAAAACAAGAAAACAAACAAACAAACAAACAGAAGGAAAGTCATAAGACATAATCAAGGTTGGGGGTTAATTTTGGTAACTAAAGCTTCTATAAGAGACTTGATCTGACATGTTGATTCAACTTGTTGTTCAATCATAGATTTGAGTTCAGCATTAGTCTCATCTTGCTTGTCCAACCTCTGTTTGACACTAGACTCAATCCTAAGTTTAGAGGACCTAAAAATAATGCAAAACAAAATTCAGCAACCTATTACAGCTCTTAAATGCACAAACAACAATGAAATGCAATACACAATGCACACAACTTTTTTACAGCTCACAAACAACATGCAAACAGGTGTAAAAAGTGTAAGAATGCAACAATCAACATACATTTTACAGCTACTGTATGAAAAAACATCTATGAAATGCAAAAGGCAAATTGATTATTTTCATTTTTTATGCACAAAACCAATGGTAAAATGCACAATTAACATGGATAATGATTAAACGGAATCAATGCACATGATTGAATGAACATTATTATTTTTAATGAGTGCTTCTGGAATAATGCACCAAAACATTAACATGCAACAAGTATGCATTTGAAGTATTTTCACATAAACACATGAATATGGATTATGGACATATATCAAAAATCAACATAATGAATTATACAAATTGATGCAAAAATCAGCATTGGCATTATTATGAGAGTGTGATCAAAATGCAAATCAAATGCAAGAACATGGATACCTATGCTTGTAAGAGATGCAACATGCAAATATGCCATGCAATGAGGCGTACAAGTTAACGAAACATGCAAGGATCATGCTAGGGATGCGAAAATAGAATGTGGAACAATCATTTACATGCTAGATGATGCATTGAACGTAGCAACAATATGAACTAATCACTTTATGCACTAATGAACAAATAAGCACAAAATATGCAAATGGTAACGGAAACATGTCGAAACGACTCGAAATGACGAAATGAGATAGCAAAAATAGTCTTGAAAATTCCCTAAAATCATGATTTATCACTACATGAAGGACCAAGACACAATGCAATGCAAACATGCAAAGAAACAAAAGCATTTTTCTCTTTTTCAACAGCGTTAACCGGTTAACACTATAGGTTAACCGGTTAACGCCCTAAAATCTGCAATTTCAGGGCATTTTTAACGTGTTAATCGGTTAACCAAATGCGTTAACCGGTTAACACTGAACATAATGGTGGAAAATGTGTAGAAATAAGCATTTATGGTCATGAACCTACTTCTAAGGACCCCTAACACATACATGAACATGTTAACTCAAATTTTCTACTTAGAGGAGGTTTTCTAACACCTATTAGGACCTAAATTGATCTACAAATCTAGCTTCTAACAAAAGAAATGCATAAATCGCGATCAAAACATAATTGAATGATAAAATACAATCGAAACATGCAAAGAATGTCGTTACGGCAAGATGAAGAGAATAATTTAAACGCGAAAAGCGGTTTTAGATCACCAACCTACAAAACGGAGAATTGCTTCGGTGAATGTTGCGGTGTAAATCGGAGTCCAAACGAAGAAGAAACCGAAGATCCGCGAATGAAAAATAAATGCAATTCGATCTTGATGCTTCTTGATTAATCACTTCTAATGCTCAAAATCAATCCGAAAATAGAATTGCTTCTTCAAATAAGCTCCACAATTGATGATTGATGAAGGTTTAGCTTCAAGTTCTTCAAATTCCAATGAAGAATTTGAAGAACTTCTATGAAGAAGCTTTGAGAAGTTTGGTGAAAACGTGGGAGAATTAAGAGAGAAATGAAAGATTGAAGATGAAAATGGTGAGAATAGAGAAAAATGAAGTCTCGCCTTTTGCTTTGGAGTGACTAGGGCTTATATAGAGATTAGGCATGGCATGAGGTTTGGGAACGGAGCTTGCTTAGGCTTTTGGTTAAGTTTGGAGTTAGGTTAGAGGTAGTTGAAGTTAGTTGGAGTTCTAGAATATTCCTTGGAATATTCCTTGGAACATGTTAGAAGAGTCTAGAATGTGGTAGAAAGCTCCAATGTGAAGGGAGTGTGAATAAAGTGTGAAAAATGAGAAGGAAAAGAAAATGGAGGGAAATGGCACAACTGATTTTTTAAGCCTTTATTCATTTTTCGCGCCCGTTAACCGGTAACCAAATGCGTTAACTGGTTAACGGAAGTAAAATTTCAATTCTTCTTTTCTTTGGATGCACTTCATGGAATTGTCTTGCATTTTTTTGTGCATTGTTTTCCTTCCCTTGAGCTCCAAATATTGACAAGCCTTGCTCGATCGCATGCCTCGTGCACATGAAAATTCTCATGATTTATCTATTATTATTATTTTATTTTTTTGAATGCTATGCGATGCTCGGACGGTCATGCAAAATGAAGAAGCATAAACCACTTGAGGTTGGCAATAAATTAAGAGGGCAAATCTTAGGGTATTACAGGTTGCACTAACCACACATTGTTGGACTTTCATTCAAAACCTTAGTTATATGGCCACCATCGCACACTTCATTGACAACACATGGAACTACCAAAAAAATTATTAGTTTCAGTTTAGTTCCAAATCACAAAGGTGAAACCATTGGTAAGAAAGTCGAGGAGGTTTTGAAGGAATGAGGGCTTAGGAAAGTGTCAACAATTACCCTTGACAATGCAACAAGTAATGATGTTGTTGTGTCTTATTTAGAAAAAAAGACTTAAGAACAAGAATGCTTTAATGGGTGAAGGGGATTTTTTGCATATGAGGTGTTTTGCCCATATCTTAAACTTGGTAGTGAGAGATGGACAAAAAGACCATGAATTGGCTATTGAAAGTATCTGTGATATCGTTAGGTTTATGAGGTCTTCTCCATAAAAAGCTTTAAAATTTAAGGAGTGTATTGAAATTGTCGGGATAACATGTAAAAAAAATATTTGCCTTGATGTTTCTACAAGGTGGAATTCCACATACTTGATGTTGGATGCTGCTGAAAAGTTTGAGGCAGCCTTTAAAAAGTTAGAGGATGAGGATCCTGGATACATGGATTTTTTTTCACCTTACCGGTCCACCTTGTTCTGTTGATTGGGAAAAAGCTAGTGCTTTTGTGATTTTTTTAAACACTTTCTATGAAGCAACCAAAGTCTTTTCAGCTTCACAAGTAGTGTGCTTGCATTCCGCATTTCATAAGTTGTCTTCCATTTTGTGTGAGCTTCATGGAGCCTCTTTGAATATGAATACCTATGTGGCTCCAATGGTTTCAAATATGAAGATTAAATATGATAAATATTGGTGAGATGTGGGAAAAGTGAATCATTTTCTTTACTTTGGTGTGATCTTTGACCCTAGGTTTAAGTTTGGTTATATTGAGTGGTCTACTAATGACATGTATGGGCTTTGTAGTGAACTTGCTAAAAAAATGTTGAGTGTGTAAAAACCAGTCTCTTTAAACTCTACAATTGGTATAAATCTGAGCATGATAAAAATGTTGGGGTTGGTTTATTAAATGATCTATTAGGGAGCACTTCCCTTGGAGAGACTTCTTCCCAATCTAAAAGTCCATCACTTTTTACACTGGCCGATGCTTTTAAAAGACACTTGAAGGAGAAAGAAACAATTGAAAATCAAAATGAACTAGAGAAGTACTTAGGTGACTATTGTTGTGAGGATGGATGAAATTTTAACATTCTTAGCTGGTGGAAGGAGAATTGCACTCGTAATCCTATTTTAGCAACATTGGTTCGGGATGTGTTGGCAACACCCATTTCATGCGTTGCTTCAGAAAGTGCTTTTAGCACGAGAGGGAGGATTTTAGACATGTATAGGAGGTATTTGAGTCCATAAATGGTTAAGGCCCTTATTTATTCTCAAAATTGGTTGAAGCCTTCTGACAACAACTTAAAAGTCTTGAATATGATTGAAGAATATGAGATAACCAATTCAATTGTTTCAGGTACTTTGTGAATCAAAATTGTTCTTTTTAACATTCTTTTTTATATTATTTGTTGAAATTAAGCCTCATTATTTTATTTAATAACTTGTAGAGTTCCATGTACCTGTTATTGTTGGAGCAACTGCTCCTAGGTAGGTTGGGCCTGTATAATTCACTCTTATGTACAAAACATATAATTATACATTTTTATTAACTTACATGGTTATAACTATACTAATTTGATTTGTAAAAGATTTTGTAGATGTGATTTTTTTGGATATTTTGGAGTCACTTTGGGACTCAACAACACAAGCCAATCTTTTAGAAGACTTTTTTGAAACTCATTTTGGGAACCAAGACTTTTTTCCATTGTGCTACTACTTAAGTTGAATCCATGTATAAGAATTTTATGACTCATTATGTTGCTGCTGCTTAATATACTTCAGATTTTATATACTTCCAGTGATATATAATTTCCAATTATATACTTTCAGTGATTTTAACAGGATAATATTTTAAATTCTGGTATGACAGACTCAGATGTCGAATATGATGTTGAGACATCTTATCTGTTACATATAAACATGGGAAGGTATAAACAACAGTAATTTAAATATTCTGATATATCAGATTCAAACATTCTTCATGATGTTTAGATATCTGATATGACATTCTGCACACATACTGCATAAAATAAACTGGAAGTTGTAAAGAGCATATTCAAATTGTTAACCAAGTTCGATGCTAACTCATCTACTCTGGGGGCTACCAAGCCAGGAATGAAATCCACTATGTGGTATCAATTCAAAGACTTCTCAGCAAACACCTATATTTTACAGTTTTCTCACTTAATCACTACTTGTGCAACTTCTACTTAGGAACTCCTAAATATGAGAAACCCATCCTCACTTCCAATCACCTCAGTGATATCTCACAGTCCCAACAGTTAGTTGTTGTTATTGACGACTCTTTACCTACCAATAATTCAAAATAGGAAGCCACACTTCCATGACAATAACTCAAGCTTGCTTCACAACTTCAGTCAAGAACAATCCACCTCTTACTTAGCAACTTCGAGGTTTACACATAAAACAGCCATAACATTATTCCTTGTTACGCACGGCTTCCGCAAGAACACAACCCTAATAATACGTCTTCTACATCTTTGGTTGGTTGGTTAAACCTAGGTTACAAGGTTTCTTTTTATAACCTATTCCCAACTGGATTTGGGCCTAAAAAATCATAGCAACAACTGCTACAAAAATGCAGAAAAAATCTGCTACAAATATACAAAAAGATCTTCAAATTAAAAACTCCTAAAATATCTCTAAATATAGAAACTCTATATTTTTCAATATTTGATTTTTGTCTTCAATAAACATTTGAGTCTTCAAGATCTTTTACAAATCAGCGCCACTTGGATTGATTTAAATCTTCAAAATAATTTGTTTATGTTGAAACCAAAACAGAAACTTTAATCCATCTTTGACAGTTCATGATGTCGAATGAACTGTCTTGACATCTTCTTTGACATGTTGATCCAGATGTTGAAATATTTCAACACAACATGTTTGAGCGCATAAAAGGACTCTTTATTTTATGTTTTCTTTTCTTTGCAAAGATCATGTACAAATACATTACTATTATATTTGTTTTACAAAATTAATGCCAATCTACAAATACATAACTTACAATATTATTTTAGCTACTGCATAATACTAGAAACTATTGCATAATATTATTCTAGCTACTGCATAATACTAGAAGCTACTGCATAATATTATTCTAGCTACTGTGTAATACTTTCTAATTCATATTATTAATAGTTCCACTAACTATTTGCATATACACCTTTCTCTTTATATTGTATATGTTTTTGCATTAGGTGTTGTTGTTGCTGTGTTCGTATGACCAGAATCATAGTAATAATCTGAAGTACATGACGTGTTAATGCTCTCGGCCGACTGATACAATTAAGTGTGGTTATTGCAGAACTACATCAATTTGTTATCATTGATTGATTAAAGGTGAGGATTTTCTTAGTTGATTGAGACAATTGTGTTTTACTTTGCCAATTTTTAATTGTACTACTACAATTGTGTTTTACCGCTGCTATTACAATTAAATTTTGCTTATTGCAGAACTACAATTTTTAATTGAGACAATTGTTTCCATTGTGCTACTATAATTGTGTTTTACTGCTGCTGCTTAATACTTAAGTTTAGTATAAGAATTTTAATACTATAATTCTAGTATTCTCCTGCTATTGCATATTACTAGAGTTTTAATAGAATTTTATATGAGGTTATTCTTGAATATCAGTTTTAATAGTATCTTGTTGTTGTTGTTACTTAATTTTTGATGTAGTTTTTTTTTTTTCATTCTGTATGCAGCAAGAGCACTGTCAAGCTCACCTTCAAACAAGAAATTACTTTTATGCAAGACTTTATTGCTAGTGACACAAACACCAAAGATATTTGATTCGTAGAAATTGTAAAATATTTGAAGACCTCAATTTAGATGTAATATTTAATTGGTTGTGTTGTGGCTTTGTGCTATTATTAGGTTGATGCCTCCTAGGCCATTTGTGTCATGGCTTTGCACTATAAGATTATTTATGTTTAATATTTACATGGTTCTATTATGAATTTGCACTATGGTCATTTGTTTATTTTTAAGTAGTTTGAAACATTTAAAAAAATTAAAATGCCAAAAACTAACTTTTATGTATTATTGGTTATACAATAAATAAAAATATGGTTCAAATAACCCAACAAACCGATTTGTCTTAACCGATAAATCGATAAGACCGAACCCGATAAAACCGAAATACAAGTTGGTCGAAATTAGGCCTAACAGTTGAACCCATGGCTTGGGCCGATTTGAGATTTTAGGCCCGAGTTTTATCCAAACCGACCGAATGTCCACCCCTAGTTTTATTGATTGTGTCTATACTCTTTTTGTCCTTTCAGTACCTAAGGGTGGACAATCGGCCGGTTTAGACTGAAATCGGATCAAAAACTTAAATCCGATGCAAACCGCGATTTTATTATTAAGGTCCGATTCCGACCGGTAAAATAATTTACATGTAAAAAATGCTCATGAAAAATGTACGACATCGTAGTAGTACATTTTATTTTTCTTTGACCTTTGAGTTTGAAAACTTAAGCAAAAAATAATAATTAATCAACCCATAAAAATTAAGACTATTATTAATCGACCCATAAGAATTAAGACTATTATTTATTAAATTTTTTAATCAACCCACAAGAAAAACGCTGTTAACTTTGTTGTATGCCACTTCATTTAATGTTTTCGGTAACGCATTTTTTATTAATTGTGCCCTTTTATTGAACCAGTCGTGAGTCATAGTCCACGCCCACCATCATCCTCGTTCTTCTATTTTTGTTTCTCTTCCTTTACCATCACTTCTCCAAACCCAAAAACCCTTCAATTCAATATTCAGAACAAAAACAATTATCCAAATTCAACTAGAGATGTGGATACATATTGCAGTCATAGCCTCCACCGTCGGATGCGTTTCAACCATACTATTGATTTTAATCTGTCGCCGTTGGTGTTACATAAGAAACCATAGAAACTCTTCTTCTGAACAATCAAATGTAACCAGAATGGAAAATTCTAGAACTAGAATTCATCATCACATGCCAAGTGTTCATCATCAAATAGATCAAGGTAACAAGAATAAAAGTAGCAATAACAACCATTCACTGTTTCGTTCTGGAAAAAGAACAGTAACAGGTTTGTTCAGTTGGATTAACAATCCATCTATGGCCGTTGATGCAGTAGAAAACGGATGGTCGAGATTCGCTTTCACTAGCTATAAAAGTTACATGCCGTCTCCGTCTAAAAGGTCTACACTGTTAGGATCACGTGGAGCACCTGTAGGTGATTATAAATCATCAGAAGCTGAGATTAGTTGGGAAGTTTCAAGTGAATCAGATGAGTTTATGCAGAAAGTTAGGTTAAATTCTGGAATGAAAAAATTGAATCAAATTATTCAAAATCAAAACGGTTATTCTAATTCTGTTGTGAATTCTGTTATTAGAACGGCTTTGCCGTTACCTGGTCCTGTTTTGGGGAATTGTGTTTTTCCGCAAGAGTCTTATTTTGAAATTACCATTTTGTATTCGTCGATTGGTGATGAGTTTGAATCGGTTAGGAAGAGTGTGGAAGGTGATAAGGCGATGCTTATTGCGAAAGGGAATTCGGAGGCGTTGGTTCATGTTACGAGTGGGAATAAGAATAGTAAAGTGAGTAGTGTTGAAGAAATGAAGGTTGATGGCAGAGATGGTGGTGGGAAGAAGAGTGAATCAGTGATGTTTTCGTTGGGATTGACGGTTGGAGGACCTGTTGTTTTGAAAGTTCCTGGTAGTTATGGTGGTAGCATTGGTTTCAACTCAAATGGTTCTGTTTATCTTGATGGTAATTGATACTTCACTTGCATTTTGTTTATTGTTTTTCAAGTTCATATTTATTCATATAGTTACATTTTTAGCAAATGTATTAATTTTGTTTAGATTAGTTTATTTGAACTCATAAATGACTATTGACATAAATGTTATCTTTGTGAGACGGGTAAAAGAGAGCTCGCAGATACACTTTAGGACGGACCATGATTCACTGCAGTCATGGAACCACTCATGAAGTTACTAATTGACCGCAAGGAATCCATTTCCGTTTATGACATGTTCATAAGCTTTTTGTTTTCAACTTATTTCTATAAATTGTTTAGGATATGTTATAAAAGTAATTCATAGGTTATATAAAATTTGGAAATAGTTTAAATTTATTTTTATTTTAAAGAGTAGAGGTCAAGGGTCATTTCAATCTTTTTGGTCCTGATTTTGTAGTATTGTGGATAGGATCTTCAACATCAAAGCTGAAACTGACAAATTTTCAATTTTGCATACCCTTTTTGTTTCACTTAAAGACAATATTTCATCTTAAATATCAACATTATGAATGGCACACATGACATGTTTCACAACCCACATTATAACCACATGGTTATGTCATTTACATAATAATAATTGTTTCATTAGTTTATTTTGTCTGATATAGAACCTACAAGGTACAAACATATTCATGCTTCTGATATAATATAGTATTTGATTTTGTTTTTTCTGAGACATCTAAATGCAAATACTTTGTTACAGGAATGAAACTTGTTTTCGAATCTGAGAAAGCAGAGTGGATAGGAACCGATAAGGTGATTGGTTGTGGATTTGATCCAAGGCAGAAGAAAGTTTTCTTCACATTAGACTCAGAATTGATGCATGTAATCCACTGTCAGACCGAAGAATTCAGCACTCCGTTGTATCCAACATTGGCTGCAAATATAGACATTATGGTATTGGTTAATTTTGGACAAAATGCGTTTAAATATGCACCTGCCAATGCTCAAAGAACACCGAACCCATGTTTAGTATCACCGCTTGTAAATTCTCCTGCTGCTACGATAGGCTATGATGATAGCAGGGAATTATTTTCCATGGGTAGGATTGATTCTCAGTGGCATAATAGGACTACAAACAAAGGAAGCCATAACAATAACAATGTGAACAATAATTCAACCATGGATTTTGATCAAGAGTCTGAGGCTGATTTGTTTGAAATTGCCATTGATGGTTCTGGAAAATCTACAAATACAACATTATAGCTTACAACAAATTGTGCCAAGAGTATATTTGTATTTGTTTTGGTTCTGGCATTTAACAACTACTTGTACAAATAGTACATTATTTTGCACAACACAATATTGTAGGAAATTTTTGTGTATTTAGAGTTTCAAAGGTAGATTACAGGTCCCAAGATGAGAAATAAAAAATATTTGTTTATTAGAATATTAACTTTACCTAAAACTTATACTATGTCATGAGTTTTGACTTGGTGATAAGATTTTGACCTGTTCTTTGACAGATGTTGTGACTTTATCTAATGGTTGAATCAATGGCTGATAAGATTTTGACCTGTTCTTTGACAGATGTTGTGACTTTATCTAATGGTTGAATCAATGGCAACGACGAGATTGAGAAAAGCAAGAATACCTTGCTTTTTATTTTATGTATGCATGTCAATATTTTCACAATTACAGTATCTTCATTTGACATATTTGTATGATCCATTTTCTGTTTAGAAGCTCAAGATTAGAAATGTTTGTTACAAACAATCTTTTCCATTTGGTCTCATTTTATGCTTATATTTGTTTGCACTTGTTCTTGAATAGAAAAGAGTTTCAAGACCAACATATCTTATTGTATACAGTAGTAAACACATGATGATATTGATAAACTAGAAATTTTAGTGAATTTCTTAATTCATTCTATGATACTTTTATACATTTGGTGTATTTCCTTTTATGTTCTATGTTTCCGGAGATACATATCCGGCCGCATCCTTTTTTTCTCTCTAAATTTTGATTGTTTTCGGAGATGGATATACGGAAGTATAAATGTTGAGGAAAACTTCAAAAAAATTCAATTCAGGAAAACTTCTGTATACTCCTCTCCGGAATGTCTTGTGTCAGATTATTCCAGAGATGCATATTCGGAAGGTTTTACTATATTTAAAATTGCCCCCCCCCCCCCCCATTGTTCCATTGTTGTCTTTTCTTCTTCCACCTTCACCTTCACCAATCTAAAAAACCCTACATCATCAATACCATTTTTTACTACAAAACTCAAATTATTTTGTGCAACAAATCAAAGGGAGTAAGAGAACTGAATTTCAGGTAAAGATTCAACTTTGTCAACTACATTGCTCACATTAATCATCAAACTTTTGTAAAAAAAAGGTAACGTTGCTTCCGGATGTACATCTACGGAACGTGTTGATCATGAACACTTCTGAATGTACATCTACGGAACTTGTTGATGATGAACACTTTCGGATGTACATCTCCGAAACAATGGTTGTTACCTCTGTTTTGTTTTTGCTGCAGCAGTTTAGTAATTTTTGTTCATTTTTCTTATTCTTTACAAATAAATATGGTGCACCCGATAACATCTCAAAAGAGTTAGTTTCTATAAATGATGTTTCTCTGAATGTTCAAGGGGTTGTCGTGAAGACGGTAGATGTCGACGGTGACTTTAATCACGAGTAAGAGTTTGATGATCGTGATGGCATAATCACATGGATTCGTAGGTCTGCAACTACATTCGATTTTGGTGTGGTTATTGAAAGATCAAATAATGGTTCAGAAAGAAGAAAAACCTTTGTAACTTTGTTGTGCAAAAGAAACGGGATATATTAAGTTCCTCTATGGAAGTTTAAAAGAGGCGACACGGGTAGTAGAAAATGTGAATGTCCTTTTAAAATTTGTGGTTACATGTTGGCTAGCAAGAAGTGGAGATTTTGTGTTATTTGTGGTTTGTATAACCATGAATTGTGCTCAGAGTTACAAGGTCATCCTAGTGTATGTCGGCTCAAACCGGAAGATAAAACATGTATCAATGATATGACCTTGAATCTTGTCCAACAGAAAAATATCATTACCACATTAAAACGGAAGGAACCCGACAAAATTTCAAATATTAGGCAAGTTTATAACATTTGGTACCGCAATAACAAGGCTATTAGGGAAGACAGATCAGAGATACAAAAACTGTTGAAATTGTTGGATGATAACAATTACGTGTCCCAGTACCGAATTTCCACCGATGGAGTTACAGTTAGAGACATTTTTTGGACTCATCCGGAATCGATAAAGTTGTTCAACATGTTTTCGACGGTGTTCATTCTTGATTCTACCTACAAGATCAATAAGTATAGGCTTCCATTACTTGAGATGGTTGGCGTAACCTCCACCGAGAAGATATATTCCGTTGGTTTTGCTTTTTTGGAGTGCGAAAAAAAGGATAACTTTACTTGGGCTTTAGAGGTGCGTCAGTCACTTTTGATAAATCAAGTTGAGTTTTCGAAGGCTATTGTTACGGACCACGATACTACCTTGATGAACTTGTTTCAAAGGTATTCCCTTATTATACATTACTTTGTAGGTATCACATTACAAAAGAATGTGAGAAGTCGGGTTAAATCCGCGGTAGGGACGAAACAAGTGGCATCTGAAGACGGAAAATTGGTGATGTCTAGTGTGATTGTTGAAAAGATAATGGATGCTTGGAACCGTATTGTAAATTCTTCCACAAAAGATTTATATGTCGATTCCATCATTAATTTCAGGAAGGTGTGTGAAAAGTATTCGGCTTTGTTGAAATACGTTGAAAGCATTATTCTTGATCAAATGAAAGAAAATATTGTTTGTGTGTGGACCGATAATGACTGACACCTTGGAAACGCAACCACCAATAGAGTTGAGTCGACACATGCAAATTTGAAAAATTGGTTGGGTACTAACAAGAGAGATTTATATCGAGATTGGGACTCGGTGAATCTCATGATTAACAACCAACATAATGAATACAAACAACTTTTAGTCGGAGCATTATGGTATTGGAACATCGGTTAAATAAAACATGATTTATTCTCAGTTGTTAGGCAACGTTTCTCAAGCGGGATTGAACTATATCTTTCACGAGGTCAAACGAGCCAAAGATGTAGACTCAGATAGCGCAAAGTGTGGTTGTACCATTTTAAAAATATATGGTCTCCCATGTGCTTGTGTTATTGCAAAAAAAGATGAAATTAGGTGAGCCAATAAGAATTGATGAAGTTTTGCCTCATTGAAAAAGACTAAAGTTTATTGATGATGGTTGCATGGTAGGAGTTAAAACAAATATCTCCATTTTGGCCGAATGGGAAACAATACAAGAGAGATTTGCAAAGGACGATGACAACATGAAACTCCACATCAAAGAACAATCGAGGAAGATTGCCTTTCCGGAAACACCCGACATGAAGCCGCCTTCTCAACTAGTAAAGACAAAAGATGCTCAGAAGAAAGTGAAGCCTACACTGAATGATAACTCGACTACCTGGTCTCCCTCATATTGTGAGCATGTAGACAAACTTTTTCCCGACTCACTGACTCCTAAATCACAAAGAAGTGTCATGAAAGAAGCCCACATAAGCAAACCGCATCCGACACCGATTCCACCAAAGATTCCATTCATCGACGAGATGCCGATTTTTATGCACAAATGCATTGATTGTATCGTCAAATTTGAGGGGATGGTAATTACGGCTACCGATCCGTTTAGGCATTGTTTGGTAAAGGAGAGGATAGTCATGCGCTTGTCTGTCATCAACTTATCCAAGAGTTGAAGACGAATAAAGAATCGTACACCCGGTTGTACAGAAAGAAAGAAAGAAAAGTTCGATGCAGTCTATGAATCTCTCATTCCATGCTTGAATGGTTCAGTACCGGTGTCCAAATGGATGACCTTCCCTAAAATGGGTCATTTAATTGCATGTGCATATGATAGGGTGTACATTGACCTGACACACTATGGATTTTCGGAAACGTTTTTTCCCTACGCATTGCACCACCCAAAAATCCAAATGAGCGCATCATATGCATTGGATGATTTTTTAAATCAAATCATTTTGTTTAAGTGTACTTGAAATCGGGATTCCTCGTACCGCCTTTAAATGAATCATATAAATTCTAATTCCTTCAATTGTGTGATTGTGCTCTAATATGAGGTTTGATTCGTATAAATATCTGTTGCATTTGTCGCTAGAATACTATCAAGAATATATATGTGCGCTTTAAAATGACTAAGAATTAATTCTTGAGATGAACGGGTGTGGAAAACATTATTGTAAATGAGTTATACTGATACTAATTTTGAAATAGATGAACAATATATTTACATCGTAGCCTGACATAAGTGTTATATTTGGATGAACACTATTAGTCGTAAAGTTACAAACCTCAAACAGTTGAAATTTTTATTGTTGAGGTTCAAAATATAATTGGATCGTTTCACATCAAACTCAAAAAAAAAAAGATTTGAACACTGATTCTTTAAAAACTTTGTGAAATAAAATGGTTTAAACTTAAAGTAAATACTTAAAGTAATAAGATAAAAGAAAAAAAGACAATGAATTTACCTTAATTCACCATTGAAAGAATTTTTCACTATAACCAAACTAGATTCAACCACTAAGATATTCTTTTATCTAATTTACAATATCTTAGATCCTATTTGGTGTTCATAGTGATTTTCGGTTTTGAATATTTAAAAAATAAAAACTAATTTTTATTGAGTTTTAAGCTTTTCAAGAACCAAAATTAATTTTAGATTCGAGTAATGAAAATTTCAAAATTCAAATCACTTTCAAGGATAAATAAAAAAAAATTATTTATGATAAACATATCTGAATATAGAGAATTTATATAATATGATTTGTAAAATATTTGAAATATTATAAATTTATAGTATATATTTAGTACTAATTTTAATATTAATGGTTAAAAATAATGGTTATCGACCTACACATACGCATGTGAGAGTGGTAATGAATGGTGGTGAGAGTATCATCTAATAAATGATGGTGAGAGAATCGTCTGAATGGTAGTTTATAGTAGTCAATGTATGAGTGGTATGGTGGTTATAGTGTTGGTCAACGGTAGTCAGAGTGATAGTCTATGATATTGGTGTTCGTATTGGTGACTAAAGGTGTATGGAAAGGTGATCATTGGGAATCTAAGTGGTGGTTGACAGAACCAGAATGGTAGTTGTGGTTAGATTGGGAACCTCCTGTGACTATGTTGATGATCATATGGGAATAAAGATGTTTATATGTGGTCAAAGTGGCGGTCCTAGTGGTGGTTGACAATGGTTAGAGTGATGGTCATAATGACACTCAATGGTGGTTCGATAAAAGCTCCTAGATGGATAAAATTGTGATAAAAGGTGCTCATAATTGTGATCGGTGGTGGAAGATGATGCAAATTAGATTCTGCAGCTATTAATCAAACAAGGGGTTCACCATTAGACAAGGAAAAAGATAAATTTTAAACTAAGAAAATAAAATTGACAATAATGCTTATCCATTGGAGCTGCAACAACAACATAAATACTAGGGTTTTACAAGATAAGATAAAAATGGGCCTAATATAAATAACCCACTATTTGGGCCTAAGCCACTTAAAGGAAAGAAAATACTAAAAATTACTAATAACACCACTTAATACATTATGTTATCCTTCATCCATTTAGGCTTGATGATATTTCGTTTGGGCCTTGTATCACTACTTTCCGGCCCACTTTGAACATTGGCCTCAAGGTTCTCATTAAAAGAAGGCCCAATATCATGATCAAACCCGGTAGTAAGAGAAGCATTAGGGTTAATGAAATTGGGTAGCGGCAACATTGAGTTCTTGGGGTGGCGTGTGGGAAACATATCATCAGAGAGTGAGGGTCAGCTGGGAGGTGAGGTGTCCCATCGAATAAGGGGTGGGAGACAGCTAGGGGTTAACGTGTCCTCCCAGGAATGGTGATCTTCCTCTTGCAAATCTAACGGTCTCATGTGAGCATTGGAAAATGAAGTGTTGGAAATTGCTTTATGAGTTACCGACGCAGCAGTATCACGTGCTTTTGTAAGTACCTCAGAAGGGAGTTCAATAGATTTACTACTTGGCTTCCCCACTTGCTCTTGTACTCTCTCACTTTGAATTTCACACTTTTAAAAGTCTGGTTCCACCTTTGAGTTCTCTTCCAACTTTGAGCTCTCTTCCACCTTTGAGTTTACTATTTTTTTACCTTCATCTTCATATGGTTTTGCTTGTGCTTTCGCTGAGCTATCCTTCACGCTTGAGACAGCTTGTGCGCTAGCTTGAGGAGCCAAGGTATATGTTTCCTCATTTTCATCTTCAGAACACAATATATTTGGTTTCCCTGAGTCACTCGGATCTGTGTTTCTTATTGTTTCTGTTTGTCTTGATTTGTTAGGGCTGAACCCAGAAGGAAGATGTATGAAGTCAGATGAAGGATCTAAACTATTGTAACGGCGTAACTGGGATACATGGATTACATGATGAATTTTGGACGATGGAGGCAATTCAAGTTCATATGCCACGACTCTGATGCGACGAAGAACGACAAAAGAACCGAAATAGCGAGGTGAAAGCTTTTGAGAGGCTCTACTTTGTACTGATATTTGCCGGTATGGTTTCAGACGCAACAGAACAAGGTCTCCAAGATCAAAGGTACAGTCACTGTGTTTTGTGTTAGCTTGTTCCATCATGTGTTTCCTGCTTCTTTTCACATTTGCCTTTAAAGTATCTAAAATTTCTTGACGCTTGGCAAAAATGTATCTACCGATGGATTTGCAGATGTTCCCTTCGTGTAATCCAAGAGTGTTGGTGGGGGTCTACCGTAAAGTTCCTCAAAGGGTGTTATGTCGATGGAGGAGTGATGGGATGTATTGTACCAGAACTCAGTAATATGCAAAAGTTTAAACCATTTACACGGTTGATCTGAAGTAAAACATCTGAGGTAAGTTTCCAAAATTTTGTTTACTACCTGTGTCTGTCTGCCTGTCTCAGGGTGATATGTTGTGCTTTGTTTCAGGGTCGCTCCTTGTAAGCAGAAAAGCTCATTCTAGAATGAACTGATAAAAAGGGGGTCACGGTCATAAACAATAGATATGGTGATTCCATGGAGATGACATACTTAGTCTGAGAACCGAGCAGCAAGATCCAGAGCGTGAAGTGTATGGGGAGGGCTATGAAATAAACAAACTTGCTTAAGCGATCATAGATAACCCAGATTATGGTGTGGCCAAAAGATGACATTAAGTGAGTGATAAAATACATAGTTAACTCTTCCCATACTCTTTGTGGAAATTCCAATGGTTGTAGTAATCCTTGCTTCTTCTTGGGCAGGTACTTGTTGCGTTGGCAGATGGAACAACACTGAATGAAAACTTTGGTATCCTTGTGTATACCAGGCTAGTTGAAAGATGAAAAAAGTCTTGCTAAGGTTGGTTTGGATCCAGAATGGCCACCAGTGGGTGTGGAGTGGAACTCATGGAGAAGAGCTTGTCGTAACCCAAGAATGTGAGGTGTGAAAATCTTGTCCTTGTAGAACATGAGATTATCTTTGAACTTGAATAAAACTTGCATATGTGAATCTGAATTGTATTTTACAACAAAGTCTTGACCATGATTCTGTGTTGTGTTGTGGCTGTAAAGTTGAACTAGGATTGAAGGAACTACTTAAGAGATTGAGAGGAAATCAACGTCATATTTAGTGTGGATTGAGAGGGAAGTAGTGACATCTTTAGTGTGTCTACGACTGAGAGTGTCTTCCACTTGATTGTTTTCAACAGGTTTGTAAAAAATATCGAAACTAAACCCTTGTAACTTCGATGCCCACTTCTGTTGTTCTGGTGTCTGGATAGTCTGAACTAGCAAGTTTTTTAAGATATTTTGATATGTAAAAATTTGGAAGTGTCGATCGATCAAATACTGATGCCATTTCTTTACAGATTCAGTGATAACGTACATTTCTCGGACATAGATTGATGAAGCCTGCATACGGTTGCACATATTCTTGCTAAAGAATGCTAAAGGGTGGCCCTCTTGGGAGAGAACAACACTGATAGCTACTGCGAAAGCATTCGTCTCAATGGTGAAAGGCTTGTTGAAGTTAGGAAGAGCAAGGACGTGAGTTTCAATCATTTTTGTTTTTAATATTGTAAATTTTGTGTTTGCTTCAGTACTCCGTGTGAATCTAGTGAAACATAATAAATCGGTGAGCGGAGCAGCGTGAGAGGCGTAATGACGAACAAATTGTCGATAAAAGTCGGTGAGGCCTAAAAACCCCCTGAGTGTCGTGAGTGAGCGTGGCTTCGGCCAATCCAGCACAACTTGAATTTTTTATGGATCTGGGGTTACACCTTTAAAAGAGATAATATGACCTAAATAATCAACACTTGGAACAACAAACACACATTTTGACATTTTAGCATAAAATTGATTAATAGAAAGTAATCCGAAAATCAATTCTAAGTGACGCACATGATCAGTTAAACAAGAACTATAAATGAGAATGTCATAAAAAACTAAAACAAACCGACGTAAATATGGGCGGAGCGGATCGTTCATTGCCGCTTGAAAATAACTAGGAGCATTAGTTAGTCCAAATGGCATAACCAAAAACTCGTAGTGTCCATCAAAGGTTCTGAATGTTATCTTATGAGTGTCTTCTGGTAAAACCCTGATTTGATGGTAGCCTGACCGAAGGTCAATCTTTGTGAACAAAGATGCAGAACCTAACTCATCAAAGAGTTCATCGGTGGTAAGGATAGGAAAAAGGTCACGTATAGTAATGGCGTTTAGTACTCGGTAATCAACGCAAAATCTCCAATTACCATCTTTTTTTCGCACTAGAAGAACATGGGAGGAATATGGGTTGTTACTGGGTTTAATGATGCCCTATTTTAACATGTTGTTTATGATAGTGGTCATGGCTTCTTTTTTAGAGTGAGGGTAGCGATAAGGTTAAACATTAATAGGACTTGTGTTTGGTTCAAGAGGAATATGGTGGTCGTGTGGTCGAGTTGGGGGAAGGCCTTTTGGTGGTTGGAAAATGGTGGAATGAGATTTTAAGAGGGACAGGATTTCTGGTGGTGGTGCAGGCGAATTTGAGGTAATGGTGTTGGGGTTTTGGTTATTAGAATCAAAAAGAATTTCCTGGTATGGTTGGTATAGCAAGAGATGGATGGAAGTTATAGAGTCTGTGTGTAGTAGGTGGCAGAGTTGATGGAAAGTAGATTGGGTTGGGGATGGTTTTGGGTCACCGGTAATAGTGATGTATTTCTGTTTATGGGTGAAAGAAAGTTTAGGAATTGAGAAGTCAACAAGAATTGGACCTAAAGTTCGAAGCCATTCCATTCCTAAAACGACATCAGCCCCTTCAATTGGCAATAAATAGAAAGGAATGAAGAATAAGTGTTTTTGTAAGGTAATTGGGACTTGAGGACATAAACCGATGCAATTTAGTTGAGAACCATTTCCCACCATAACTGAGAAATTTAGAATTTGTTTAGTTGGTATTTTCAAGTGTTGAGCAATTCTGGGTTGGAGGATATTGTGAGTGCTTCCGGTGTCAATTATAACTGTCATTTGTAAGCCATCTAAGATACCCTTGAATTTCAATATTTTGGGGGAAAATTGTCCATTGAATGCCTGGGGTGAGAGTTGAAAATAAGTCTTTTCAGAATTAGTGGTGTCTTCTATAGATTCTGTCAGCATAATTGGTTCATCCTCCAAGGCAGTCTCGCCATCCACCTGAGTAAGAGAAATTTCCCAGCTGAGCAGCGATAACCGGGAATGAACTTTTCGTCGCAATTGAAACATAACCCTTTAGCTCTGTGTTCTTCACATTGTGCAACAGTTATTCTTCGGATAGGGAAACGGTTGGGTGGGGCTGGTGTGTTTGGGCTTGGTTGTGGTTGAGAGTTAGTAGAAGGGATGGCTGGAATGGTTGGTTTAGGATGTGTGGTGTAAAGATTGGAATTTACGGAAGAGTATTGGGCGTTTTGTGAATTTTGGTTTTGAATCCTTGAGTTTAGATTCAATTAATTTGGCTAGACCAACTGCTTGAGAGATAGAATAGGGCTGATGGATAGCAATTTCGGTTCTGATTTCTCGACTTAATCCTGAAATAAAATAATTAAGCATGGCTTCCGGTGGTAAACCCAGCACCCTGTTGCTTAGTTTTTCTAATTGCGTTTGGTATTCTGCCACTGAATCGTGTTGGCGTAATTGAAAATTTGGGCTTGATGGTTTTCATAAGTAGATTGACCAAAACATAATTCAAGGGCTCTTGCAAAAATGTGTCAATCGGTTAGTTGTTGGCTTTGGAACATCCATTTATACCAGTTGAGAGCTTCACTATTCATATAGAAAGCTGCCATAGGCAGTCTATTTTCAATTGGAATATTGTAAAAACCAAAAAGTTGTTCTGATTGAAACAACCAGTCCAAAGTGTTGTTACAAACAATCCCAACTCAATTTTAGGGTTTCGTGCCACATTTTGGGGGTAGTAAGATTGCTGTATAAATTGGGGAATTTGGTGTTGGTGTGGGGTGTATTGGGTTTGATAGTGAGAATTTGGGTTGGGTGTAAAAGCTGATTGGTTAAAATATATCGTAGGTTTGGTTGGAGAAAATGATAGAGGGGGTGGTGTTGGTGGAGTTGATAGTTGGTTGTTGGGGAAAGTTGTGTGGTTGATGGGTTAACTCATGGGTAAAAGGATGTGCATTAAAGGAAGTGATGTACTAATAACAACATTTTCAGAACTTAATGAGGATGAAATAGTGTTTGAACTACCTGAGTGTGCAAATCTAGACTGAACTACAACAACAGTCATGGCAGCAGATTTTGGGGATCTTATGGGTGGTGTTGCTGTTGTCATTGTAGCAGAATTCGTAGATCTGGATTGTTGTGTAGCAGTTGTCATGGCAACAAATTGTTGTTGTAGCTCCTGAGTCATGAGTGAACTATGTTTTGAAAAATTAGCTCTAATGCGTTCATCAAAGTTGTTGTCCAGCTAACTCAACTATTGAGCAATGAGTTCATTGTTATGCTCCATGGTAGACTCAAGAGCTTTGTTTGAAAGAATGAGATCGTCCAAATGGAGGTTGATATGTTGGATAGAATCATCAAGATCTTTGGGGGTAGGATTGGTTACTTTATGAGGCATTGAGGAGGATGATGAAAGCACCAATGATGCAAATTAGATTCTGCGGCTATTAATCAAATAAGGGATTCACCATTAGACAAGGAAAAAGATAAATTTTAAACTAAGAAAATAAAGTTGACAATAATACCTATCCATTGCAGCTGCAACAACAACATAAATACTAGGATTTTACAATATAAGATAATAATGGCCAAATATAAATAACTCATTATTTGGGCCTAAACCACTTGAAAGAAAGAAAATACTAAAAATTACTAATAACACCACATAATATATTATGTTATCCTTCATTCATTTAGACTTGATGATATTTTGTTTGGGCCTTGTATCAGAAGATGTGTGGTTGTAGGTGGTCAAGTAGTAATTGACACTAATCTGAGTAATGACTAATAGTGATCACTATTGGTTAAAATAATTGTTAGAATGATGTTTGATAACGTCTTAGTGTTAAAATAAAAATTATTATTATAAAATTATTATTTTTTATTTTGAGTTTCAGTAGAATATTGTTTGAAATAAAGTATAAAAAAAATCAAATCAACCAAATTTTAGTTGAATGGTTTTCAGTTTTGAAAATTTAATTTTAAATCATATAACGAAGAAAAAAAATACAACCAACCCAATCGGGCACTTAGATTTCTCTTACAAATACTTTTTACTTAACTTTGTCTTTTTAAATGTACAAACTTCAACTAAGTCTTTTGAGAAATCACAAGTTTAAAATGAAAATGTGTTTGAGTGTTAGTAAAATAACTCACTAGAGAGGATGTAGTTAAGCATAATACAAGTGTTTAACTTTCTGTAGAAAGTGTTGGATACGAATATCACTTATGACTTGAAAATTCCTCCTTGATTTCCTTTCCACAAAAGCTTAGTGTTTCCATATAAATTATGTGTTTCTTTTCTGATTTTTTTATAATTAAATCCTTAAATATTGAATTTTATTCGATTTTAGTTTCTAAAATTAAATCCTCAAAGGATGTTGTGCTTGTTCCATCGGGTGAACCATATTGTGTCAGGAAAAAAAAAAAATCTTTATTTGATGGAGAAATGGTTTCATTAGGAAATTCCAGAGCTTTCTTCTACGTGCATCTATGAGAGCATTATTATTTTTTATGTTCCAAGTGGCATTCTACACATGTAAGAAAATACTAAATGATAACATTATTTTAGTTTCGGAAAAAAATGATAACATTATTCTTTTATATATTTCTAATCATCAAAACTAAATTAAGATATCATTGTTCTACCATCCCACTTTATTTTAACAATTTTTTTTAATGATGGAAAATATAAGTATTTTGATAAACAAATTTTCAATTTAAGAGAGATAAAATATCAAAGAGGGCAAGTAGGGGGTTTTACAAGAGATATTATCTCCCGGGTGGGTTGCAAGATTTTGTCGCCCCTCGGTCTCTCGCTCGGTGTTTAGCTTCTCAGGCAAGACTTCGATTGAGACCATTGGATAAGACTTTTAAGTTAAGTTTCTTGAATCATACTTTGGTTGAGTCCCTTAGGCGAGACCTTATTTTGAGTATTGTCTGATGAGACTTCAATTCCCTCAGACGAGGTATTTAGATGAGCATGTTTGAAGAGACTATAATCCCTTCAGGCGAGGTTATACATTAAGTTTGTCTGATGAGACTCTAAGTCCCTTAGGACAGACATTGAGTCTCTCGAGCAAAACTTGAGTCGAAACCCTCGGGAAAGAATTTTAAGTTAAGTCTCTCAAGTCAGACTTTGGTCGAGTCCCTTGGGCAAGAATTTAGGGTGGGTCGGGATTTATAAGATTTTAAGTCCCTCATGTGAGACATTTAGATGAGCCTGTTTGATGAGACTCTAAATCCCTCAATTAAGTTTATACATTAAGCATGTCTGATGAGACTATAAATCTCTCAGGAAAGACGTTGAGTCTATCAGACAAGACTTTGGTTGAAGCCCTCAGGAAAGACTTTTAAGTTTGGTCTCTCGAGTCAGTTTTTTTTAGTGCCTTAGGCGAGAATTTAGATTGGGCATTATCTGATGAGACTCTAAGTCCTTCAGAAGAGGCGTTTATATGAGCCTCTTTGATGAGACTATAAGTTGAGAGGTATTGAGTTTATTGGCTAAGACTTCGGTCGAAACCCTTAGGCAAGACTTTTAAGTTATGTCTGTCGGGCGAGACTTTAGGTTGAGCCTTTTCTGATGAGACTCTAAGTCCCTCAGAATAGGCTTTTAGATGAGGTAATCCCCTACGTATATCCCAATCATATTATCCTTAAGGACGACAAGGATGTTCCTATGGAATTTCAACATATCCATATTACCTTGAGAGACAACAATGGTCTTGTTGTGGAAGTCCATCGTACTTTGTTGTCTTAGCAAATGGAAAAGATCTTCATGTGGAGTCCAACATATTCTTATTTCCTTGAGAGGTGACAAGGATTTTTCTATGGAAGTACAACGTAATTTAATTCCTTAATAGGTTATAAAAGATCTTCCAATGAAAGTCCAACATATTCGTATTATTTTGAGAGGCTGCATGGACATTCTTGTGGAAGTCCAACGTACTTATTGCCTTAATAGGCGAAAAAATATCTTTTTTTAGAAATCCAACATACATAACAATAAAACTAAAATGTTCTCTTTTCTCATAAACATTCAAAAATTTGTATACAAATGGAGAATATGCCCCCTCTGAAATTCATAAATAACTTAACTGTAATAATATTTTAAACTGATGGAGTTCCAAGTCCTAGGAACGAATTGTTCATCCAATTCTTCCAGCTTATAAGCTCCATGTGAGAACTTTGAATATACGATATGGTCCTTCACAATTGGGCAACAATTTTTTCTACTACGCAAGCATAACCACTTGTCTCAACACTAAGTCACCCTCCTGCATTTCCATTGACATTACTTTAGAGTTGTATCGTCTAGGCGTTTTGTTTTCTTGGCAGTGAACTCCCAGATGTGGGCAAGGTATCTTATTTTATGAATCAAAATAGAAGCACACTTTAGCTTTGTATCATCCACTTCCTAGCTGAAATGAGAACACCACCATAAAGGTGTGTCGATCTCTACGGGTATCATATTATATGCCATGTGTATCACGGTCAATGTAGTATCCATATTAGTTGAGTGGGTAGTGGTATGGTAAAACCATGATTTCTCATGGAGAAATTTGGCACACAACCCTTTGGCGTTGGCCCGCTTCTTCTTGATCCTTGTTAAGACCACCTTGTTTGTTGAATCTTCCTAACCATTGTCTTGGGGATAGACAACGGAGATGAATTTTCTTTGCACTCCCAATTCATTGTAAAAGTCATTGAATGTGGTGTTGACAAATTATGTTATGTTATCAGAGATGATGACACATGGAAGTTTGAATATGCACGTGATTTTATGTTAGTACAAGAGAAGGACTCTTTATGGTGTAATATTGGCGACAATCTATATCGTTATCCACTTTATGAAGTAGTTGACTCCTACAATCAAAAATTCCAAATGGATAGTTGCTAAAAGGAATGAACCTAGAATGTTCACCCACATTGGCGAAAAGGCCAGGTCGACTCCTACATTGTCTTTTATACAATGTAGGTCAATAATAGCATGCACGTGTAGTTGGGATCTTTGTTAGCGTTATGAGGGGAATTCTCGTGTGCTTATGAAGATTCTGGAAGGAGTACTACTCCCTCAAAGTGCCAAATCGGGACTGATATGGGCGACCCAGAACATAACCCATGATCAACACAATTTTTCCCCTAGGGTGGAATTTCAACCAAGGAGAAAAGTGACACACTTTTCATGACATCATTCATTACCTCTCCCACAAAACTGAGGTAAAACTCATTTTTCGACTGAGGTAAAAGCCTATTTCCATGGTAGTGGTTTGAATTAGATGGAATTTTGCATGTGTGTTCTAATTTTTTTCTATATTGAATCCATCTGGATTTGTTGATGTTTTATCTTTCACAATCTTTTAATCATCGTTGAAAGTTACCACCTTTTGATTTCTGATGTTGATTGTCTTTGATATTAGTAGAGACATTATTCTTAGATCTTTTATGAAGCCTTTTCATCACCTTGTTAAAGTTATTAGTAAGCATGAAAATAGATTCGATTAAATTTGCACTTAAAATTAATGATGTTTTCATTTTTTAAAGGATAAATTACTTGTGAAACATGATAAATCATCACATATAAATATATTGTTAAACTTTATAGATAAAATTATAAATTAAAAAACGAACATCATATTAATTTTTTATAAAAAAAAGCGTGACACATAGATTAAAACTGTTTAATTTAAAATAAAGAGACTAAAATTGTTTGAATTTAAAATAGAACGACAAATTAGACAAAATTGAAAGAAAAATTTTTTTAACCTTTATTTAGTAAGGATTAAATATGTTTTTGGTCCCTATAAATATCTCAATTTCATTTTTAGTCCCTGTTAAAAAAATATATATTTTAGTCCCTACGAATTTCGTATGCATGCAATTATAGTCCATGTTGTTTTCTAAAATTTTGAAAACTGTTTAATTACCCTTAAACTTTTAAATTTTTAAATATTTTTTTTCATCCATGTTTAGAATACTATAAAATATTTCTTTACTAAATTTTAGAATTTTTTAAAATGAGAAGAATTAAATATGAATTTTTTTAATTTTAAAATATGATGATAAAAGTAATGAAAACTTCGACTTAGAAATCAAATTTTGAGTTTTTTTTTTCGAGAAACTTTTTATAACATTCTAAAGATATTTGCAAAATAAACATTTAAAAATACACATTGATTTAACAGGAGAGACTAAAACTATATGCATAATAATTTTGTAGGATTTAAAATATATTATTTTTTAATAGGAACTAAAGATATTTATAGGACTAATAACATATTAAACTCTTTTAATAATTATACAATAATTTGATTAAAATTTATAGTTATTTATTTTTTTAAGACAAAGTTTATTTTGGTTGAAAATCAGATATCCTCTGCACGCAATTGAAGAGACTAATTCTTTGAACCGTGATTAAACTAGAAGAGATTCGTGTCATCTCATCCAAATACTCTTGGATATAAAGTTTTTATTTATAATTTCTTAACATGGGTCTTAAGACACAATTAATTCTTGAGTATAAAAAAAAGACACAATTAATTCTAAATATTTTTTGCGGCAGAGTATACCTGTATCACAATTAAACTCTTAATAAATGATCCTCTCATGATCCGTGATCTCTAGCTTTCTTTCACCTCCCATTACATTTATACACCTCTTACTTTTTCTGCGCAGACAATTAGGTAGGAGAAAAATCCAAACAGACCGTGGAATGTAAGTATTTAAAGACACACTGTTACATGTTCTGCTGATGTTACTCGTCACTGTCCAACATTTTTAACAACTGGTGCTCGAAAAAGACGTTGTCGATAGAAAACAGTTTATTGGGGACCACTTTATGGTTGCTTTGTTTGCATCCGAGGTAACGTTCGGATGAGAATCCAATCCAATGAATCAAGAGTTAGGCACACCCACCTTCGGTCTCTCTCTCCATACAGTTCTTACTCTTCCTTCTAAATAAAGCACCACACAACAATTATGTATCCAATGATTCAAGAAAAACTTGATTAATATTTCATGATTTCAAAGAGATTATTAACAAAAACTTGATTATTCGTCTTAAAAAACGTTTTGATTATTTACTCAAAATACAAATGTTTGCTTTATTTGCAGTCTACCACGTCATGGATGGCAGACAAATTCAGTATGCAAGAGAGGAGAGGTCGTTTTCTAGCTGGGATTCAACAATACAATATCAAAAATGTTGAAAATCATTACCTAGTTAGAATGGTTTTTTCATACTAGCTAGCTAACATGGCCATTGACATTAATCTTTCATTTCCTCAACCTCTATCAATAGTTTTTTGTTCTTGTTTATGATCGTGTCATTGAAAATTCTAAATACGGCATTAAGATTGTTGTTGTTGTTTTTGTACGTAAGATTTAAACTTAGCATACTTCAGTGTTTACTTTTGAGTCTGTGTACATATGGCTACCATGCACACATGTACATGTTCCTAATCCATAATGGAATACAGATTTATCGATCATTCACAATTTTATGGCATGGCCTATGTTGTGATGTGACTTACGGCACTACATTAATATGATATCTTTTTGTGTTTGTTTGGTCAACACGGCACTAAGCTCTCAAAAGGTAACATGATCTGTTACACAAGAAAAGCTAAAGTCTATAAAAATACACCAAGTTTGGTAATTCATAAATCTACAAGAAAACTTAGAGGAACTTAAAGAGATATATGTTGACACTTGTGCAATGAAAGCACATTTCCCATTGAGAGAGATTAAAAACAAAAGACAAAAATGACTAAAAGTATTCAATTAATTTTCTTAGTGTGACATAGGTTGGGCTTAATGAATATATAGGTCCAGGTGATAGAATTGGTGAGAGAGAAAATCTCTAACAACCTTGACAAAGTAACTAAGTGTAATTAGGATTAAACATTAAACATAGAAAATAGAATAATATAATAATACACCCCTTTAAACTGAAATATATATCAAACATTATAAGTTTGAAAGCTAATGCAGAAAATGGGTTCAAGAAAAGGGTTCAGGATGAAGGACTTGATAAATATGTATGTTATTTGATTTTTGGAGACAATAGACATAAATATGTATTATTGAATTTTGTCTCAACAAGAAGCTAATTCATCTTGATGTCTTTCGTCCTTTCATGAAACACGAGATTGAAGACAATATTAATGGTGTTGGTGTTGTCACGGAATATTGTCACATGTTAACGATGATTGATTGAGAAGTCATGCAAGAGATATAATAGTCTGTGAGATTCCCACGATGTGTTGGCCAACATATCGTGGAAAGCTCACAGACTATTATACCTCTTGCATGAACAATTGGACAAAACATGTTTTTTCCGCACTTCCAATTTGGACCGAACATGTTTTTTCCTGCACTTCCAATTTTTATAAGACTTGTGTCAAGAAATAAATTGAAGCCAATGGTTGATCTTTTGGTTTTTGGACTTATGCCTCAATCAGAGTCAGTGAATCTCGTAAGTTTGAGGTTGGAGTTAGTTGTGAAAAACAATCAGGAAGTAGAAACATTGTTTATGGATCTGAACACTTTAATGCTAACTTGCATATGAGTGTTGGTTGGCTTTGATAGCTGATGACTTAACTTCCGATCAAGGCTGATCCCGACTTTTTAGAGGTCCTGGGCAAATAATAAAAATTGGACCTTACTAAAAAACTGAACAATTAATTTTGAAGTTTTTTTTTCTTTTTTTAGGTTTTATTTTCTCCTTTTGTTTTAGAGAAAGATAAAGGAGAAGGTCAATGTGTAAGACTCAAAGAAAGGGTTGTGGAGGTGGCGGTGACCGACGAATGAGAGGCAAAGGTTTAACGGTGAAGAGGTAAAAAGGAGATAGATACATGAAACTGTGTAAACTTATTGAGGAAGGAGATGTGAATTTTAAATTGGCATTGATACAAAATCAAATAAAATAAATATTTTGAGTTAGGGATGTTGCACAAAAATAGATATTGATGATCTACTTCGAATGATAATGAATTATATTTAACCATAAAAAAATTTGATGATAAATAATATAATTGTATGAAGAATTTTTAAATATTTAATTATAAATATTATTAAAATTTAACAAAAAATATAAGAAAAAAATTATAAATTATAAACAACATTAAAAACTAAATAATATATATAAGTATTTCAATAGAGCCTCAAAATTTTAAACATAACATGAAAAATCTCGAAATTTTATTTGATATATAAATATAAGGGAAGTTAAACTAGTTATAAAAAATATAAAATCTTATAAATACTACATCAAATTAGATTAACTTTAATCAAATTGTTTAAAAAATATTAATTTTAATAATTTAATTACTATCTATTTAATCATGTTGACTTAATAAAAATAATATTAAATTTCTTAAATTTTAATTTATTATTATAAAATAAAATTTAATAATATATTTTTCTATAAAATAAAATAAAAATAATAGAAATAGACATAAATAATAATGTAATATTTTTTATCATATAAATTTAATAAAAAATAATGTAGTATATAATGGATCTTTTTAAATATAATTTATATATATTACTGAAAATTTATTTATTTTTAAACTGTAAATATTTGTGAGAAGACGCATAAATGATTTTTTTAAGTTATATTAATACATAGTTATAGTTGTAATCTTTACTAAGAGAAGAATATAAAATTAAATTGTAAAAGCAGTTTAGTAAAATAAAAATATATTCTCCTAGGAATTGAACCCAGAATAACTCACTCCCAAAATATAACTCTTATCGCCAAGTTTATGCAAGATGATATAGTTTTAGTAAACATAGTATTTATTAATTATTATTTATTATATATTTTTAAATTTCTACCGATTTTGAGGCCCCGATTTTTCGAGGCCCTGGGCTATGGGCCTACTTGCCCTGACCAAGGCAGGGCCGACTTTCGGTTAACATAGCTTATGTCAGGCGTAAGTGTGTTAAATACAAAAGCTTACATGTGAGGCGTTTGAATTAGTTTGCATCGGGTAGAAGGGATTTATAATACCCAGTAAATTTAATTAACACTCTGAATAGTATTAATTGAGATTAATTGAGTTTCGGTGTGCTCTGAGAGTTTTTTTTAACTTAAATAATTAGAGCAATCGACATAATCGAATTAAATAGTTGATATTATCTGACTCAAAGGTTTTGTTAATCAAATGACTCAGAGACATTTATGGATACCCTTTATTTGGCCTATTAGGCTACAACATATGTTATATCAGTATAACATATATGTATTGTTTCTTTTGGTACAAAAATAGAAAGAAAGAAAGAGGAATAAGAGAGAAGTGAAGAGAAAGAAGGAAAAAGAGGAAAACTTGGAGAATAAGATCTTTGAACATCAAACTTCATCATCCATCATTCATCTCACAATCTTCATCATCTTTATCTCTTGAGGTGAGTCTAGTTAGAAGCTTTTGTTTTAAGATTTTTCTAGAGTTTTTGAGGTTAGGTTGGGTTTCGGTAAAATCGAAGTTTCTAACGGTTAAAAAGTCAGTAAATGCTTGTATGTGATTACTATATGTGTATGATCCTCTGTTGATACTGGTTGCAAAGTATGTTGAGGTTTTGAATGATTTGGAAAAATGAAACAATATGAAAAACTTAGGTATTTTTGCCTCTGCGCGTGAAGTAACTAGTCACCCTTCTAGGAGTAACCAGTTACCTTTGAAAATTTAGGGATTTCTGCAAGTTTTTTACACTGGTAATCGGTTACCCACTTGGGAGTAACCGGTTACCAAAATTGTGCTTCTAACTCTCAAAATGGCTCTGGAGGAATAGTGTTACACGAAGTAACCGGTTACCCACCTGGGAATAACTGGTTACCACTGTTAAGTTTTGAAAAATAATTTCTAAAATTTGTAACTTTTGACTTGGTGTCGATTAATGCTTATTTTATATCGATTCGGAACTGAAATGATATTCTATCTATTGGAATAGAAAATAATTATTTTTTTGTCGATGAATATAATTGTTTAATCGATTTGTTCGAATAATGTGCTTTATGGGAAAAATGTTATAAAGGCATAGAGACTAGGGTGAGTGAGGAAACCTTGTACACTACCTAATGGAGACTTAGTAGTAAGATTAAGAAGTTATTAAATTCAGATGGCAATGTCCGAGTTTTTGGTATGCAACGTATACCTTAGTCGTGTAAAGGTCTAGTGGTGAGAATACACTATATGGAACATATGTGAACCCGTTTGGGTGTGTTATTTGTGGAAAAGGTTAGCAAGCCTTAGGAATGTTGTATACATTCCCATTTAAGTGAAATCACGTAATCGGAACTGTTTTCCCTGAGAATGTCATTTCATGAGCCAGGGTCTCCTCTGGAATATACGCATGCAGTACTTTGCAGGTCTGATTCCCGCGTGTAGTATGAACGGAACCTACGGGTAAAGACTTGTGGTGGTTTATGACCCACGTGAAATGACGATTGTAAGGTTTATAACCCTTCAATCCGAATTCATTTCGTATGTGAAGTAAATACAAAGATCCATGACTTGTGCCGACTCTTAGATGTAGGAGAGGACGAGAATACGGGATGCCTTCCTGGTTGCCGGATTAGTGATACTTTCGAGTTGTTTAACTCAAGACATGTTTCCATATGCGTGTGAGTGTTGTGAACTCAAGGTCTTGTTTCTTTTGACTTGAGTAGAATTTGGCTTAGAACCTTGTTAAGCCGCGAGAATCCATACGATAGGGACTCACTGAGATTTGTCATCTCACCCCTCATTGTTATTATAGTTCCAGGTACTACAGGTTTTGAGAAGGGTAAGGATAATGTTGTTTGACTTATCCTTACTAGTTGATATTTTGTGCATGGCATGGATTCCGTTAGTGGAGTTTATTTTGAGATCATTGTTGATTTAGTTCTTAGTTTTTTATTTTTGAACATCTTATGTACATTATGTTTTAGTTTAGACTTTTGTATTAGGGCATTTAATGGATATAATGTGTTGACTAAGAACTTATTTGTATTTCCATATCCAAACTTGGATTCATGTACAATATATATGTTTTCATGTATGTTGTTATACATGGGTGTTATAGATGGTATCATAGCAGGTCGTATCCTCGACCTATCCGTGAAATACTATGAGTATATCTTTCCGCTTCATATGTGTTGTGTCGCCCTTGGTTTTATATGTTATAATTATGGTATTGAGTCTGATCAAACTAATCATATTTGTATGACGTTTAGGAACATGGAAGACGGACGCATAAGAATCGTGGTGGACGTGGTAGAGCCTAACCTGGAACTGATTCTCCTGGTGGCGCCGATGGTGTTCCATGGCCCCAATTCATGCAACAGATATGGCAACAAAATCAGATTATGGAGCTGATGATGCAGAACATGAACGGAGGTGCTAACACTCCAGTGGTTGTGGCTAAGAATGTGGGTGCAACATTTCGAGACTTCATTCGTATGAATCCTTCGGAGTGTCTTGGCAGTTTGGATCCAATTAAGGCTCATGAATGGATATCTGGTATGGAGCATATCTTCACGATCATTCCTTGTAGTGAGGAAATCAAGGTAGCGTTATCTTCTCATATGCTGAAGGGTCCGACCATGAGGTGGTGGGAAAGTGCATCAACTTTGATGACTATCCAGGACATCCCTAAAAAGTGGGATCATTTTAAGGGTACTTTCATGGAGAAATAATTTACAAGTTCTTTGAGGACTCAAAAGGAGTTTGAATTCCAACAATTGAGGCAGGGTAGCATGATTGTGGCTAGTTATGCTGAAAAGTTTGAAAACATGATTGCTTATTCTAGGCTGACTATGTATGCTTCAGATGAGAAATGGAAGGTGGACCAGTTTATTTTTTGTTTAAGGGTTGATATCTCTTACAGTGTATGACAAAGAGAGTTTTCTAAATATTCTGAATTGCTAAGGCAGTGCTATGTGGCCGAAGGTAGTCTGAAGAGAATTCAAGATAAGGGGGATTCTAACAAGATGAACCAGAATGTTCGTGGAAGATCAAGCCAACAGTATAGGCCTCGACCACAACCATTCAAGGGAAAACAAGTGCATAGCCCTAGAGCTAGTTCACCTCCTGCTTGTCGTACTTGTTGAAGGAATCATTTTGGGAGGTGTGGTGTGGAAGGAGTGAGGTGTTATCAGTGTCAAAAGACAGGGAACTTGGCTGGAGATTTCCCATAGGGAAAGAGTCAAGTTCAAAGGAAAAGCACCGGTAGAGTTTACACGTTGGATGCTAGGAAGATTAAAGGTGATAACTCCTTAATTGCTGGTACATGTTTAGTTAATCGACATCCTTGATTTGTTTTGTTTGATTGTGGAGAAACACACTCTTTTGTGTATGTGCGTTGCATGAAGCGACTTGGGTTGCAAGCAATTCCCTTGTATCCTCCTATGGTGGTCACTACCACCATGGATGAAATGGTCGAGACACCACTGATGTGTGTAAGTTGTGTTTTATCCGTAAATGGTAGAGTTTTCCATATTGATATTATTTGTTTACCGCTTAAAAAAGTGGATGTTATTTTGGGAATGGATTGGCTCTGCTAATTCAGTGTTTATCGGATGCGAAGAAAAGATAATCATTATTTCATTTGTCGAAGCTCCTCCGAAGGATGTGTTGACAACAATTTTAGAAGGTACGGTTGGAATGATAGACTTATTGTTTGAGAAGAAGAAATCTGTTCTTTTGGTTTTAACTGAAGAACCTGGTAGTGTTCAGCGAGTAATGAATATTTCAATTGTTTTGTGAGTTTCCGGAAGTCTTTCCCAAGGATGTTACTTCTCTTCCTCCAGAAAGGGAGGTAGAATTCTCAATTGACCTAGTATCGGGAACGACTCCCATATCGGTTTCCCCTTACCGGATGGCACTATTGGAGTTAAAATAATTGAAGGATAAATTAGAAGGATTGATTTCTAAGCATTTTGTTAGTCCTAGTATTTCACCGTGGGGAGCTCCGGCGTTACTCGTAAAGAAGAAGGATGGTGGGATGCGTTTGTGTATCGACTACCGTCAGTTGAACAAGGTAACCATCAAGAAAAAATACCCCTTGCCAAGGATAGACAACATGTTGGATCAATTTAAATGATCTTGTGTGTTCTCGAAGATTGATTTACGGTCGAGTTATCATCGAATTCGAGTGAAGAGTGCAGATGTACCAAAACCGCATTTAGGACCCGTTATGGTCATTACGAATTATTAGTGATGCCTTTCAGTGTGACGAATGCTCCAGCTATTTTTATGGACTATATGAATAGGATTTTTCAAGATTACTTGGATAAATTTGTTATGATCTTTATGTAACACCCTAAAATTTGCCCTCTTATTTATAACCCTAACTAGCTTTACGCTTCACATTCATCTGCATCATCCAGTAGGTCATAAAATCACCATCATGCATTGCATTAAACTCCTGAGGACATAGGATCAAATCCATGTGAAGTTGGAGTTTCACACTCTATTTGTACTTAACAGGTGCATTCAAGGTTTCAGTTACATGGCCATCAACCACGTCAGCTTCTTGTGCGCTTGCTACTTGGTTAGGGTTTATTTTCCTAGTCGAGTGATCTTTAAGGTTTTTTACTTGAGGATAATATTCACTGGTTCATCTAATCCCTCATTGAGGCATTTGATTAGATTTGTTTTGCATAAGGGTTCTGGCTCTTCTCGGCATCTCAAGTCGTATACTTCTTCATTGAACATCTCAACGTGGATTATGGTTTTATTCATGTTTAAGTTCAAGGACATCTCACCAACTGAAGTTCAGTGGATTAAGGTTCCCGCGCCAAATTATTTTGGTCGTGCATCACTTCATATTTCAAGACCTATTTTCATCAGACGAGTCATTGTAATCAAATCCCTTTATTCGGTGCCCGCAAATGATTTCAAGTGTGTCATTTCCAAGGGATTTGGGAAACATGGTTCGAGGTACTGGTTTTGAGATTCATCGTGGCATCAAAGGTTGTGGTTCAATAATGTGATTTGAAATAAGGTTTGGAGAATACATGGTTTTGGTTTATTTTGAAAGTATCATTCAAGTTCAAGTTCAATTTCATTCAAAAATGCCCTATATCCATTTCAAATACAAGTCATTACCTAATAATCATGGTCGAATTCATTGGTTCATCCGATTATCCGATTATTCATGTATACATCCATATTTCTAAACCATGCTAGATATTTGTTCTAATAGAAGCCCAATATTAATTTGTTTATCATTAAAGTCCATGTCACAAAACAAAAGGTCTATTTATCTTTTAATTGATTTTTCATTATCATATTTGGCCCATGAGAAATAGCATTAGCACCCATCATGAAATTAACTCCTCTATCTTTCAGATTTGGCAACCAACTGATTCCTTTATCCTTCAGATTTGGAAACCAACTGATTCCTCTATCGTTCAGTCGTATAAATATATTCTTCATTGTTAATACTCATTTGCATCCCACTAATAGGAAAAATAATGGAAATTTTTGAAATATAAAACCGAATGCAGAGAAAAGAAGGCTCAATGCCCATTGTAGTTACACCATTTAATATGGATCTCAAAAAGAAGATTAGAATTTGTTACCCATCATAATTGAGTTTGTTAAATATTCATCAATTGAAGATCATAAGATGAGGGTTTCATATCAATAATATGTTTCAAGGAGTCCTCAAGTCACTAATGTTTTATCAGTTGATTGTTGCTTGCGGTTCATGTTAACAGGGTTTATTTTTTGAAGTTGGGGATGGACAGAGAATACAAGGTTGATCTGAATTTGAAGTTTAATATTGACTAAGTATGTTTAGATAGGTCATGCGGATCAGTTGAAAAAAAACAATATCATTGTCAAGCTCATTTCTTCATTCCAATATCCAAGTTCATTTAGTCAAGAACGATTAAATTCGTTTCCATATTCAAGTTCAAAATCCATATCCATAAAACCATTTTGTTTTAATTGTTCGATTATTCACCTCTTGATTCATTCAGTTTATTCATGACTTCAACCATATATTCTAAAGCCCTTTTTCGTTTAATTTCTAAACCATAACTCATCCAAATAATATTTCTTATTAAGTCCATATTAATGCCAATGTTCATAAACCACATTTCGTATTCAAATTATTTTCCTTAAATCCATTTATTAAATCCAATCAACCATTTATTTTTATTCATTTAAAAAATATAAACCATTTTTTTCTCTCCAATTCAATTCAATATTCATTCCAATTTTACTAATTCCTATTTCCAAATCCAAATACATCTTCCAAACCTACAAAGACTACCTTGTATCATCCATTGTGGTACATGAGGAACATCCAATTAAACAAAAGAGGTCACTTTTCCCATGTAGTGGTCTATCATTTGAGTTCCAATGTCAAGAAGGAGGGTGATGATGTAACACCCGTATTTAATTAATTAATTTAATTAAATATTATTGCGTATTTTTCCCGATTAATCGTTGTTATGTGTTGTTTTGTCATTTGTGTTGTTAAATTTTTTAAGTTGGTATCAAGTTGATAGTTAAGTTGTGTTTGAGTTGTTTAATTTAATTAAGTCAAATAATAAAATAATTATTAATAATATAATATTAAGTTGGGCTTAGTTAAGGTGTGAGAGTAGTAAAGTGGGGGTGCTATTTTAAGCCTGTTAGAAATTATTTGATTAGTGAGGTTTTAGAGATAATAGGCTGAAGAACCTAATTAGAAGGTTAATCCAAATTTTGGTGAGGGGAGAACAAGTCTTGAGGAAGAACAAGAGGCTAGGTTTTGGATTTTCGCGGAGATTTTGTTGTGAATTCGAGTTGCCTTCAATCCAAGGTAAGGGTGGGGTTCGAATTCCATAACCGGGATTAGATAATTTGTATGTAGGTTGGGATTTCGCATAATTGCTGTTGTATTTTTGTATGAGTTGTTGTTGAAATTTGTGTGGATCTTCCATGTATAAAATGTTGTTCTTGTTGTGTTGTTGTCATGAAAATTGTTCATGTTGTTGGATCGGTTGTTGTATATGTTGTTGTGTTATGGACTGGTTGTTGCAGGAAATCATGTAGAAAAGGAGATTAGGATTTGTAGAATCAGTCGTAGAAATTAGTAGATGAATAGAAACAGAAGAATTGAAGTCTAAAATCAATGTATAAACCTCATTAGGCTTGAATGGAGTGATAAAGTTGTGTAATTTGTAGCAGAAGTAGGACTAGTACGCATTCTGGTGTTTCACGTAACATATCTAGTATTACACGTAACAGGAGGGGCATTACGCGTAACACATCTCATTTACACAGGCATTACACGTAATAGGCGAGGCATTACGCGTAAGAGGTGACGTGAAGCAAGTTGTTACGCGTATGGACAAAGTGGGTGCAGAAAATGCAGTTTTTTTGGCGATTCGTCATGTTTTTGCATCCGTTTCGAGTTGAGTCGACCCTAGACTTTAAGCAAAATTAAAATGAGTTGATTAAAGTAGATTTGAGGATTAAAAATAATTAATTTAGGAATCTAATTGATTAAGCCGTAATTAGTCATTTTCCATGTTGAAGTTGTATTAAGTTGTTATAAGTTGTGTTGTCCCGATCTTGGGGAAGATTATTAAGTTGCAGGTTGATTGACCAATGTTGATTCACGTTGTTGAGTTGTTAAGTCTTTGATTATGTTGTTGTTGTATGCCATTCATAGTTGCATACATTTTCATATTTTCAAGTTGGAGTGAATGCTCGATTCAAGTTGGCCTGGATTGGCAAATAAGTTGTTGATGCCTCGATAAACTGACAATATTTCAAGTTGGGAGTTCACTCCAAATGTTACCACATGCATATAAGTTGAGTGGCATTTTGTCTTTGTTCTTATTGGTTGTTGGTTGTAATTTATATGTTGATGTACTACTTGTGTGAAGTGGTGTGATTGGATGATTTCTTACTTATATATTGATTATCATACTCCTGTTTATGTTATTCGATATCTCACCCCTTTTGTTTGAATGTTGCCCTCTGTTGGTAACATGCAGGTAACCAAGATTTGATTACCTAGTCGTCTCAAGTTGGTGTTTGTCACTCTGATACGTAGCACTTCGGGGGGGATGAACGCATGTTTTGTTTTTGTGGATTTTATCTAGTTTATGAACTCGTTTAAGTTGTTTTATGTTGAAAACCATGTTCAAGTATTTGATGTTGAATATACTTGAAGTTGTTTTAAAGTTGCAAATTTTGTTGAATCTGCTGCGTAGTTTATGAAGCATGATTATTAATGAAGTTTTGTTATTTGATTTTAAAGTTGAAATGTGATATCCCATGTTTTGGTGAATTTTTATACAACTCTGATTTAAATTATAAAGCCGGGTAGAATGGGGTGTTACATTAGTGGTATCAGAGAAGGTCGGTGTAGATAAGGATTTTTCGACGCCATGAATATGAAGGTCAAAGGGATGTACTTCGACTAGAAAAAGGAAGAATGTTTTCAGAAGTCAATTTTGATCAAGTCAGACAAGGAGAGTTTTTTTCGACGCTTTCAACCAAGCCAGTTGAATAGTGTTTTTCGATGTTTTCGACCAAGCCAGATGAAGAATGTGTTTTTTCGACATTTCGACAGAGTCAGATAACTATGTTGTTTTTCGACAAGTTCAACAACCTTGAAAGGGTGTGTCATTTCGACACAAAGAATAGATTCAAAAACTAAAAGATTGAGACGTTTGGCAGAAGGACGCGTGGAAGCGTTTGGTGGAAAGAAGACATACCAAAGGCCAAGTGTTGTATTTGTAGGATTTATCCGTTAGTGACATTTATCTTGTTTATGTATAAATAGAGTAGTTCTTGTCATAAAGTTTGTGTGAAAATCTTGTACAAACTTCCTATAAAAAATACTCAAAGTACCCGTGTGTGAGAAAAGAGTCTTATTCTGGAAAATGTACGTGTGCAACACCAATTTACCTTATCAAGCTTAATAAAATTCAAAGTTATCTATCATTCCTTTACATTTACAAGTCATTTACTTGTTATTCTCCATTTACTTTATGCATTGTCAAAATTTACTTTCTTTAAGTTTTCGCCAATCTCTTTACTTTTGTACTTAGTCATATGAATCATACATAAAAAACCTGATAAAAAGGGAAATCACAAGATTTCCAGATTTATAATTTCGACAAAATTGTACTTATGTCCTAGGATTTGTATGGTTGATCTTGTAAGTAAACCAATTTAGTTTTAATAGGAAAACCAGCGGTTGTTCGTCAAAACCCATTGCGAACAAATTGGCACACCCGGTGGGACCTTAGTGCAAATTTAAAAGATATCATAATCACTCTTAATCAAAAAGGTCGTACTTAATTGTATGATTCTAAGAAGCTGTAAATTAGATGTAACTGACGTTGAAATACCTAAAAGAACAAGAGTAAGAAGAATGGCGAGTGCACTAAATAATTCAATTGAAAACATTCTAGTGTCTAGCCTTACCCCTTCGACAGGGGGAAATACAAGGTCAATCTATGTGTCAGAGGTTGTGCCTTCGTCAGTAGGGTCTACACCAGCGTTTTCAGTATCTCAAATGTGCCTAGTTTCCCCACCTTGGGACACCAAAGACCCATAGGGACACCTCCTCCCATAGGAAACGCTTATAGGCCTTTTGCGACAATGTTTATCATGCCTCCATATAATAGGGAATAACCCTTTGGAATGCCAACTTCAACGATGGCAAATTTGCAGAATGCGTCCTCTTTGTATTCTGACTCCATGGTAAATATGTCTTCCCCATTACAAGGGTTAGGATCTGGTGGAAACATAGGTAGAATAAATCAACCTCCACCAGGATTTCAAACTTATACGCCAGCGATCACAAATAACTTTGCGCAAATAATTAGACAACAAATGGACTAAATCAATCATGATATGGTCCAAATGTTGACACAACAAATGGGGACAGTGTTTAATCCTCTAATACAAAACACCACCCAAATATATCAATTGTTGGCAGAACAAATGACGCGCATTGCTAATTTTTTCGGCGTCCCTCAAACTCGACATAGAGAAAAAATAGTTCAAAACCCTAGGGTGGGCGTCAAAGAGGAACCAACAATAAATCAGATACCTTTAGACATTCCTCGGGCAAACCTTAGAAAGCAAGAGGAAGTAGTCCAACAGCCTCATGTAGAATTCCCCGCCCAACAAGAGCCTAGGAGGATATTAGTCCAAAGAGGCCAAGACGCTGATGATGTGGTGCAACAAATTCAATATAATAACTTTCCTGTCGAAAACAATTTAGTTGCCATGGTCGAAAGGATAATGGCACAAAATGGGGTGAATGTGGGATTATAGAGGCCTAGTTATATTTCCCCATTGTCTGAATATATTCTGCAATAGGAACTACCCCCAAGGTGGAAAGTTCCTGAGTTCACCAAATTCTCAGGGGACACTAGCGAATCCACCATAGAACATGTGGCACGTTACCTGATCGAAGCAGGGGAGATAGCCCACAATGAGAATTTGAGAACAAAATATTTTCCAAGTTCTTTGACGAAAAATGTGTTTACTTGGTTTACGTCATTGCCTGCAAATTCAGTACATACATGGACTCAATTAGAAAGGTTGTTCCATGAACAATTCTATATGGAACAAACAAAAATAAGCCTAAAAGAGTTAGCCAGTGTTAAAAGGAAATTCTCTGAACCAATAGATGATTATCTGAATAGGTTTAGATTACTAAAGGTAAGATGTTTCACCCAGGTTCCTGAACATGAATTAGTCGAAATGGTTGCAGGGGTTTAAATTATTCTATAAGAAAGAAACTAGACACCTAGTATTTAAGAGATATGGAACTATTAGCAGATAGGGTGAGACAAGTCGAAAGGCTGAAAGCTAAAATATTTAGAGCGGGTAAGAATAAGAAAGAAAGAGTGGCCTATGTAGGGATGCACCAAGAAGATGATAGTGACGAAAACAAGTCAGTGAGTTTCGAAGAGCATGAAATCGACCTAGCCGAATTAAAACAAGGTCCACCATATTCCTGTAAAGTATTGGTTCCATCGAATGGAAAAAACCCAGTCGAATCTGAAAAATAATGACAAAATTCCTAAAAGAACTTATACATTCGACGTCACCAAATGTGATGAAATCTTTAATAAACTAGTCGAAGATGGTCAAATGATAGTACCACCAGGCACTAAGGTGTCTCCTATGGAACAACAGAAAAATAAAGGTTTTTGTAAGTACCATGGCTTTCTAGGTCATAAAACGTCTCAATGTTTCCTTTTCAGGGATCTCGTGCAGAATGCTATCCGCGACGGAAGGCTGAAGTTTGGTGACAAGCAGAAACAACAGATGAAAATTGATTCAAATCCTATGTAGAATGTTGAAATCCACTATGTTGAGCCAGACATCATAAACATGGTGGAGGTCTAAGAGGGTTTTTAATAGAGTTTCGAGATTGTGGAAGCCACCGAAGGTTTCGACACTAACATCAACATGGTGGAGGTTGCTGATAACCTCGGAGACCATGACAAAGTCACTGAAGGGCAAAACGTTGAACAACTTGTGAATGGAGATTCAACTGGCTGCACTAACAAGGAAGCTACTAAAGGCCTAAATGACACAAACAATGTTGAAATCACTGAGGATTCCGGTGAAACAAAAAATGGGGAAATCACTGAAGATTCCGTCTCAAAAACATGAAGGCTGTTGAAGGCCTCAACAACTCAAACAAAGTTGAAGCCACTGAAGGTTACAACAAAGCAAGCAAGGACGAGATCACTGAGGGTTCTGTTGAAAAGAAAATAAAGGCTACTGAAAGCCTCAATATAACAAAAAACCGAAAAACTGCTCATAATTTGATCAACACTGAAAGGGAGGCCACTGAAGGCGACAATGTCAAAAAGAAGGCCACTAAAGGCCTCACTATCAACACTGAGGTTGATAAGGATGCTACCAAGATGAAGGCAATAATTGTTGAAGGTCCTGAGGAGCCAGTCACGTATGAAATCTTACGTAGAATAATGGAAGATCCCCGAGGAAAGTCAGTCAAAGACTGCTGCCAAAATGTCTATGGAGACTTATCCCTAAATGAAGAGTGTGACTCAACCAAGGAGATAGGTGAAACTGATCAAACACTTATTGAGAAGATGAAAAAATTAAATATTGGTGATGGAAAGATGACCAATATCAACATGGTGGAAACAACCCAGAAAAATCAAGCACGAGCTGCCGAAGAACACCGTCGAGAGGAGTCCCAGAGGTTGGCATATCCAAAAGAAGACGAAAGCTTGATTGAGTTCATCCAAAAGTGACAAAGGAAAAAGGATGAAGTGATGTTGTGCCCATGTTGTAGCACAATCTTCGACAGGAAGGCAACAAACAATCTGGAGTTGATAGATAAGTCCAAGAGAAAAGGAAACTTGGGGGCAATCCCAACTGCCAAAACAAAGAGATACGATCCAAGAAGGAGTGAACACCATCAACTGAGGATTGGAGGTAGAAACTATAATTCGTACAAACCAACAAACAAAGCTGCTGACGATAAATGGGTGCAATCAATTAGGGACGCTCAGGGACAAAAAGACTGGAGAAGCTTCGACGTTCAAAGAGGCCCTTCGGTAGTGGAAAGAAATGAAATCGAAAAACGCAAACCAAGAACTTATCCTTCAGAAAACTATAAGAGTAAGAATCCCATGAAAAAGTCCCAGTGGAGGAGGTTCCAAAGGCAAAAGAGAGAAAAGAAAGAGGTTGTGGAAAGAAGCATGGTCAAAAAGGATGTCGTCAAGAAAAACGGAGTTGCATCCAGAAACAACATCCAAGGGATGGAAAGAAAATAATCATCCCACAACAATAATCTAGGAAATAGGGTTGAACAAATGAAGCCCAAAGAAAAAGCCCAAGAGGATGAGGAGATGACTGATGGTTTCCAATCCGACTCAGAGGCGTCTTTCGACGTTGTCTACAATGTGGTCCCAATCCTGCCTAGAGACTATGATAGGGTGATGGAGGTAAAAAACCAAGACAACATTATGGAGGAAGAACAAATGGCACATAGACCTATTTGCTATTATATAATAAACAATGGCTGCGTGGAAGAACGAAATGTGTTCTTTGAAAGGCCAGATGACTCAATGAAAGGGAACTTAAAGCCCTTGTTCATAAAAGGGAAAGTTGAGAATGTCGAAGTGAATAAGATACTGATAAATGGGGGAGCAGCAGTTAACCTGATGCCTCATTTTATGTTAAAGAAAATTGGTAAGGATGATTCTGACGCCAAGCCTCATAATATGGTGTTATCAAATTATGAAGGAAAGATAGGAACCACCATGGGTGTAATCCAAGTAGATTTAACTATACGAACCATGACAAGACAAACGATGTTCATGGTGATCGCTTCAAAAGAAAACTATAATTTGCTTATGGGAAGAGAATGGATACACGGTGTAGGGGTTGTACCCTCGTGAATGTACCAATGAATAACTATCTGGCGAACAAATGGTATAGTCGAGAACATCGAAGCAGACCAAAGTTACTTCATGTCTGAAGTGAACCACGTGGACCATCTAAGTTTCGACAAGAACCTGGCTCGCATACCCCCATGTAGCCCAACAGATTTCGACCTTAAGGCAACTGATAACGCCTACTGCTCAATGTATCTCAACCTGACGTATGGTTTTTAGTGGGACAGAGAAGTGGTCGATGAGTCAAACTTTATATGGGGAACTGCCCATATAGAACCAATTGGGTGGGGAAGTGAATTTGACGACAATGACTGAAGTATCAGTGCTCGAAAGAATTACGGCTTACATAGCCGAGAATAAACTTAAAGCAACACTTGAAGCCGAAGTAAAATATATGGCTGTCAAAGTCAACCAAAAAGATTCCAACAATCAATGTCCTCAGAGAGACGTTGAATAAGACGTTGAAAATGGTCAGATGGGCGAATGGCAACATCAAAAGCTTGACGCCATTTATGACGACGAACCTTTAGGGTTTGAAAAAGATCCAGTGTCCACCAACATGAAGATGGTAGCAAAAGATCCATTAGAAGAAATAGATATGGAGCTGGGGGCAGAAAAAAGGACAACCCACATAAATGCCAAGATGGACCCACAGTTCAAAATCAAAATATTCCAGTTGCTGCATGAATACAAAGATTTTTTCGCATGGGACTATGGAGAAATGCCTAGTTTAGACAGAAGCTTGGTCGAATTGAAGCTGCCAATATTGGAAGGGGGAAAACCAGTGAAGCAGGTACCAAGACGCTTTGCACCAAAAATTATGTCAAAGATAAAAGAAGAGGTCGAAAGACTTCTGAAATGCAAATTCATCCGCATAACCAGGTATGTCAAATGGATTGCAAACATAGTTCCCGTAATTAACAAAAATGGAAAACTTAGGGTATGTATTGATTTTCGAGACTTAAACTCAGCTACCCCAAAGGATGAATACCTTATGCCAGTAGTAGAAATGCTCGTAGATTCGGCAGCAGGCCTTGAGTACTTAAGCATGTTAGACGGATACTCTGGTTATAACCAAATTTTTATTGCCGAAGAAGATGTTCCTAAGACAGCATTTCGTTGTCCTGGAGCAATAGGGACTTACGAATGGATAGTAATGCCCTTCGGTCTAAAAAATGCTGGAGCGACTTATTAACGTGCTATGAATTCAATTTTCCATGATTATATTGAAACTTTCATGCAAATGTACATTGATGATATTGTAATTAAGTCTGTTTCAAGAAAGAAAATCATATAGACCATCTTCGACAATCCTTTGAAAGGATGAGGAAGTTTGGTTTAAAGATGAACCCCCTAAAGTGGGCTTTCGGAGTGCAAGCGGGTGATTTTTTAGGCTTTGTGGTCCACAAGAAGGGGATCGAAATAAATGAAAACAAAGCCAAGGCCATAATGGAGGCGAAAGAGCCATCAACGAAGAAAGAATTACAGTCTCTACTAAGGAAAATCAACTTTCTCAAAAGATTTATCTCTAACCTTAGTGGAAAAACGCATGCCTTCTCGCCTCTACTTCGACTGAAGAAGGAAGATTTCGCATAGGGGCAAGAAAAGCAAATTGTGTTTGACAAAATCAAAGAATACTTGTCAAGCCCTCTAATTGTAATGTCTCCTTGTAGGAAGAAAATTATGAGGTTGTACATTTCGGAATCAGATAAAACACTAGGAAGCATGTTGTGTCAAGAAGATGAAAATGGCGTCGAAAGGGCCATCTACTACCTCAGCAGAGTCCTGAATGATGTCGAAACTAGATATAGTGTTATAGAAAAATTGTGTTTATGTGTATATTTTTCTTGTATAAAGTTAAAGCACTATATAAAACTTGTTGATGTATATATTTCTTCTCATTTCGACGTAATAAAATATATGTTATCTAAGTCTATTTTACATAGTAGAATTGGGAAGTGGGCTTTGGCATTGACAGAATATTCCCTGCAATATTTGCCTTTAAAGGCTGTTAAGGGACAAGTGGTTGCTGATTTCATAGCAGACCACTCAATAAGTGAAAATGGGGTGGAATATATCAAAGTTAGAACCATGGCAATTATATTTCGTCGGTTCCAGTCATAAGAATGGAATTGGTATTGGAATGTTAATAATTTCTCCTAACAAAATTCAAGTACAGAGTCGAAGGTATGTGTTCGAATAACGAAGCAGAGTACGAAGCATTGATTGTTGGACTTGAGATCTTGTTGGAATTGGGGGCAACGAGAGTCGAAATAATGGGTGACTCTGAATTGGTAGTAAAACAATTGACCAAAGAATATAAATGTGTAAAAGAGAATTTAATTATGTACTTTGTAATAGCCAATAGACTTCTTAAAAGATTCGACAATGTGACCATCAGGCATATACCCAGGATGGAGAATCAAGAGGCAAATGATCTTGCTCAAATTGCATCTGGGCATAAGGTGTCGAAAGAGAATCTAGAAAGGGTTATTGAAGTTAGGGGAATAGTCATATCCACCAAGTTGTCTCCATCAAATTTGGAAACAATAAAGTTAGGATATGGTGACGAAGAAAATTTCGAAATTTTCAATGTAGATGATTCAGGAGTTGAAGATTGGAGAAAACCCATCAAGGATTATCTAAAATACCCAAATATGAAAGTCAAAAGAAAATTTAAGTATATAGCTTTAAGTTATGTACTTTTTGGAAATGAACTATTCAAAAAGACTTCAGAAGGAGTCTTGTTGAAATGTTTGGGCGAAGAAGAAGCTTACATAACTTTGTCAAACATATTTAGTGGAGCTTGTGGTGCACATCAAGCAGACCACAAATAAAATGGTTATTATTTCGATAGGGAATGTATTGGCCAACAATGTTGAAAGACTATGTCGATTTCGCCAAAGGATGTCAGGAATGCCAATTGCGTGCAGGCATACCACACGTTCCTGCAAATGAGTTGCATTCGATTGTAAAGCCTTGGCCATTCAAAGGTTGGGCTTTGGATCTGATTGGCGAAATTCGAATAGCTTCTTCAAAAGGGAAGAAGTACATTTTGGTTGGAATATATTATTTCACTAATGGGATCGAAGATATACCATTATTGAATGTAGATCAAGAAGCAGTCATCGAATTTATTCGAAGACATATAATTTATAGATTTGGAATTCCAGAGACAATAACTACAGATCAAGGATATGTGTTCATTGGAAAGAATATGCAAACGTTTGCAAAAGAAGTAGGATTTAAACTCCTTACTTCGACACCTTATTACGCCCAGGAGAATGGACAAGTTGAAGCAGCTAATAAAGTTGTGATTAATTTGATTGAAAAACATGTGGGTAAAAAACCCAGGAATTAGCATACGACTTTAGATCAAGCTTTATGGGCTTGCCGAACGTCTCCTAAAGAAGCTACGAATTATGCTCCATTTAGGTTGACTTATGATCATGATGCAATCCTACCAGTCCAAATCTACTTACAGTCAATTCGAATTCAGAGGCATCATGAAATCCCATCAGACGTATATTGGAGTATGATAATGGATGAATTAGTTGATCTAGATGAAGAAAGGTTGCGTGCGCTAGATTTGGTGAAGAGGCAAATAGAAAGAGTCGAAAAGTTTTATAACAAAAAAGTGAAACGTAAAACTCTTTTAGTTGGCGACCTAGTATGGAAGGTAATTCTAACTATGGATCAAAAAGATAAACTAATGGGAAAATGGTCTCCTAAGTAGGAAGGACCTTTCCAGGTTTTAAAAATATTTTCGAACGGCGCATACGAAATTGAAGAAATAGGAAGGGATGAAAGAATATTAAAGATAAATGGAAAGTACTTGAAAAAGTAGAAACCAATATTGCAAGAAATTAAGATAGCCAAAGAATAAATTACATATAAGGTGAAAGATTGTACTTCGCCAAATAAATGGCATTAAAGTCATTACAAAACAAATTCTAAATAAACTTAAGAAAAACTAATACATCAGATTATCCCTATTACAATTTAATATTAACAAAAGACTTCTTCAATTCTTCAAACTTTTTCTTCTGAATTTGGAGTCAACGATCACAAAAGCTTATATTGGTCGAAAGGCTATCAATTTCTTGAGTGAGTGTTTGAGCCATTTCAACATGATGAACACCCACCTTTAGCTCCTCGTCAGTCTCATCTTATCTAGGTTGTTGAAGGGATTCCTTGCGCCTATGTTCCTGAGAAATCTTCCATTGGAGTGTAGCTATCTGTTTCTCCCACTGTTGGATATTACTTTCGCATTCGGCAATCTCTTTGGTGTAAGTTTCAGAAAGTTGTTGCAGCTTCAAGACTTTGTTGGTCGAAGTGGCCGCAGCATCCCATTCAGCAAGTTGAGTTTCAGATTTCTTAGATATTTGTTTTGAGAAGTCCTTGAGACGGTTTAGGTCTGCACTGACCAAGTCGATTAAAGTAGTCAGGTCTATCACAAAACTGCTTACTTCAGCAGGAGATTGTAAGACATTCACTTGCTTTAGAATTTAATTCAAGTCAAAGCAGGCTGTCGAATTCTCTTCCAAAACCTTGAACAAATCCACATCAAGGATTTTTGTCCTAATCTCAGCCATTGTTGCATCAAGAGAATGCACACCAGAAGTAGCTCTAGAGGTGGTCGAAGTGCTTTGGGAAGAATCTTGAAAATTGTAACGAGCGCTAAGCACATCTCTTAAGTATTCCAAAGGCTTATGCACTTTGAGGTTCTCAATTTCTTGGCGAGAGAGATTAGTCGAACTAGTGGACAATGAACCTCCTTTAGTTGTGATATGAGGTTGTAGACTACTTTGTCCTTGAATGAACTCAGTGGTTGATTGTTTTGTGTTTCCATCATCACCAACAATTTCTCCTCTTTTGTTGTCCTCTTTTTCGACCTCAATGTCAACATTCAATTCGTCACCTTTTTTGGCTGCATCTGATTTAGGAGGAGGAGAATGAGACTTGTCATCAGAAAATTGGGGAACGTCAGGAGATTGTTCTTTCTCTTCTGTTGACTTTTTTGTTGAATTTTTCGGAGAAACGTGGGGTGGGCTAGCAACTTTGTGAAGAAGATTCTTCTTGGGCGTTGACACTTCTTCCTCTAGGGGGTTTTCTTTGACATCAACCTAAAAATGACTCCAAGATTAGGAAGCAAAACAAAAATAATAAGAAGTAAACCCATTCAATAGGATTGGTCAAAACAAAGTTTTACCTTAGGTATCTCAGTATGGAAACTAGAGTTTCCATTCTCTGCGTCCTTCACTTGAATCTTCACAGCTGGACTATTTGGTGGAATGGTCTTGGTGGATTTGATTGTGGATTTTTGTGAAGAGGATTTGGTAACTTTCTTCTTTTTTGGAGGTGGACTTGGTTCTGGAGACTCTTCGCCAGACTCTTCACTAGGAGCTTTTTCTTCTTGTTGTTTCCTTTTAGGAGCAAATGGTGGTTTTCGACCCACCTAAAACAGAAGAGAATGGCAAGTTATTGTGTAACATGGTGGGAGAAATGACTTGGGCGTTTTTGTTTCCAAAAACTATGTTGCGGATAGCAAGAGTCGCCACCGACTTTTATTTTATCCAATAAGGAAAAGGAATAAAAGAACAGGAAATACCTTTAAAAATATTTGAGCTTAGGGGTAAGTTATACAAAGGGAAGGTGTTATCACCCTTTGTATCCATGGTCATTCATGGGCTCTTAATTACTTAGCTCACTTTACTTTTGTTTGAAAAAGAGTGTAGTGTGTATTTAGAAAATATTTCAAAAGTCTTTAACTTTGTAGTAATCCTCGTATGGACGTATACAAAGTGTTTAATTTGAAGGGACTTGATGATATTGTTCGTAGGTAACTTTACTAAGATACCCCCACGTTCGAGGGACTTGACCATGTTTATTGTAAGGCAACCAAGAGAGGAAACCCTAGGAGGTGCAGATGGCAATCGTAAAACGACCGACATAAGTGTGTGAATATTGATTTCAGATATTTTATCTTGTGAATTAGGGTTAGCTAATGGTTGATTTTAGTCTTGCCATACAATCCTGTTAAGCATACATCTAATAGTTTATAGTGCAGAAAAATAAAACCCTAGTTTAAACTATTAGGAGATCTATTGAGACACATTATATTGAATATGTGAGGGAAAATTTTGGGGTAAAACAGCTGCCCTTTTTCAATTTTCTGAAACCTGAGGAGTTAGAATGGCATGTACGACATTCGTGACATGAAGGTGGAAGAAGATTGAACACTTAAGCCCAAAAATTTGCACTCGCCGGTGCACAAAGTAATATTGTTGGTTGATTGTATTGCTTGAATGGGCTTAGTGATGCCATTTTGAGTATTCAGAGATGGGCTTATAGATGTCATCCAAAGTATTTGTTGATAGGGGTGTCAGAATGTGTCTATGTTTGACTTTATCTGAATGTTGTTACTGCACTAAAAAAGGAAAATGTTGGTGAAAGGGAGATTTCGATGCATACGACAAGAAATGACGTTTTCGCATCTTTCGACAAAGAAGAATAAATGCTTATGTTTCGTTAACATGACATGATCTTCAGTCGAAGGAGTTTGTTTGTGACAATTTTGACGGATGTTGAATAAAAGACATCAATTCAAATAGAAGAATAAATTCAAAGTGTGAAGTTGCAATGTTTGGCAAAAAGGACGTGTGGAAGCATCCAGAGGAATGAAGGCATGCCAAAAGGCCAAGTGTCAAGTTATTAGAATTCGCCCGTTAGTGGCAGTTAGTTTAGTTTCCTATATATAGGATAATTATTGTTAGTTTGTGTGTGTGATATTGGTACAAATTCCTATTGAACTCAAAGTACTCGTGTGAGAGAAAAGAGTGTGAATCTGGAAAATGCACGTGTTAAATACACCATCTTTACTTTCTTTAAGTTTTCAATAAAATTCCAATTTCATTTAAATTCCTTTACCATTTCATAGTTTTTTTAGTTAACTACAAGTCTTTTATTTCGACGCATTAAGTTATTTATCTTCTATTACTTTAACACATTCCTAGAAGATATTTCTTTGAATTATGTCAAGTTAATTCTACTTTTGTTCTGTATTCTTATGAATCATATAAACGTACTTAAGATAATTGAATGAGAGTGAAATCATTAAGGATGACACAATCAATACATTTGACCAAATACAGATAAAATACACACTTATGTCCTAGGATTTGTATGGTTGATCCTGCAAGTTAACTAATTTAGACATTGAATTAGAAACCAACGGTTGTTCGTCGGAAAACACTAGCGAACAAATTGGCACGCCCAGTGGGACATTAATGCATAAAAGATATCATAACAACTCTTAGTCAAAAAGGTTTTAATTCGTTGCATGATTCTAAGAAGTGGTAAGTTAGTCGTAACCGACGTAGAAAGGCCTAAATGAACAAGAGTAAGAAGAATGGTGAATCCTTCACATGGTCAAAACGAAAATACTACAGTGCTTACTCCTACTCCTTTGACTGGGATTCCTACTACCACTATGGCGAATTTGCAAAATGTATCTTCAGTATATTCCGACTCCTTGTTGAATAGGTCATCACCATTTCAAGGATCAGGATCTGGTGGAAACATGGGTAGAATAAATTAACCCCCACCGGGATTTCAAAATTATACGCCAGCAATCACCACTAATTCGGCAAACGCCATTAGGCAACAAATGGACGAGAGCAATCATGAAATGGTCCATATGTTAACACAACAAATGGGAGAAATGTTTAATCCTTTGATACGAAACACGGCCCAAACCAACCAATTGATGGCAGAACAAATGACGCGTATTGCTAAATTTCTTCGGTGTACTCCAAACACAGCCCAGAGAGCAAATAGTTCAGAACCCTAGGACACCTAGGATTTTCTAAGTTGGAACTTCCGATGACTTCGTTTACTTGTAAGAGTAAAGCTTTCGTGTGGGATGTCCAATGTGAAGAGAGCTTTGTAGAGTTGAAGAAGATATTGACGCCGGCTCCGGTTTTGACTACCGAATTCAGAGGAATAGTTTGTTGTATATTATGATGCTTCGTTGATGGGTTTAGGAGGTGTTCTTATGAAGAATGGTGAGGTGATTGCTTATGCATCGAGACAGTTGGGGGTTCATGAAAATAAATATCCTACATATGATTTAGAACTTGCTGCAGTTGTCTTTGTGTTGAAGATCTGGATTTGAAGTGTTTAGTGACCATGAGAGTTTAAAGTATCTGTTTGATCAGAAAGAGTTGAATATGAGGCAACGAAGATGGTTATAACTGTTGAAGGACTATGATTTTGGTTTGAATTATCATCCAGGAAAAGCTAATGTTGTAGCAGATTCTTTGAGTCGGAAAATGTTGCATATGTCGGCATTGATGGTTAATGAGTTAGAGTTTATTGAGCAGTTTCGAGATATGAGTTTGGTTTGTGAAGTGACGCCGAAGAGTGTTTTGTTACATATGCTGGAGATTAATAATGATTTTCTGGACAATATTAGAGAAGCTCAGAAATTTGATGTGAAACTAGTGGATGTCATAGTTGATTGTGGTGAATTAGAGAAGAACGATTTTAAGTTGGATGCGCACGGTGTTTTGAGATTACATGGTTGAATTTGTATTCCTGATGATGCGGAAATGAAAAGAATGATTCTAGAGGAAAGTCATAAAAGTAATTTGAGTATTCACCCAGAAGCGACTAAGATGTATTAGGATTTGAAGAAGTTGTTTTGGTGGTCTGGGATGAAGAATGATGTAGCGCGTTTTGTGTATGCCTGTTTGATTTGTCAGAAGTCGAAAGTTGAACATCAGAAGCCTGTTGGTTAGATGCAACCGTTGGAAATTACAAAATGGAAATGGGATAGCTTTTCTATGGACTTTGTAACAGGATTTCCTTTTAACATCAGTTTTCTAGTATCGGAGTTAACAGATATTTATGTCAGAGTAATTGCGAAGTTTCATGGTGTTCCTTTGTGTATTGTGTCGGATCGAGATCCAAGGTTTACTTCCGAGTTTTGGAAGAGTCTGCAAGAAGCATTGTGTTCTAAGTTGAGGCTGAGTTCAACACAACATCCTCAGACAGATGGTCAAACTGAGAGGACGATTCATTCGTTAGAGGATTTGTTGAAAGCTTTTGTACTTGAGCAGGGAGGTTCGTGGGATACTTATCTTTCATTGTTTGAGTTCACATATAATAATAGTTACCATTCTAGTATCGGAATGGAACCTTTTGAGGCGTTGTATGGTCGGAGATGTAGGACTCCGTTATATTGGTATGAATCTGGTGAAAGCGTGGTGCTTGGACCAGAGATAGTTTGAGAGACTACCGAGAAGGTGAAGTTGATTCGAGAGAAGATGAAAGCTTCTCAAAGTCGGCAGAAAAGTTATCATGATAAGCGAAGGAAGGATTTAGAATTCCAAGTTGGTGATCATGTATTCGTAAGAGTTACGCCTATGATAGGTGTTAAACGAGCGTTGAAATCTAAGAAGCTTACTCCTCGTTTTATTAGTCTGTATCAGATTTCGAATAGAGTTGGGAATGTTGCTTATATGGTGGCTTTACCGCCAAATTTGTCGAATTTGCATGATGTGTTCCACGTGTCGCAACTCCAGAAGTATATTTCGGATCCTTCTCATGTGATTAGTATGGATGATGTGCAAGTACGAGATAATCTCACCGTGGAGACAATGCCGATACAAATTGACGATCGTGAAATGAAGACTTTAAGAGGCAAAGAGATTTCTTTAGTGAAAGTTGTCTGGTTGGGAGCTATCGGAGAAAGCATGACTTGGGAGTTGGAAAGCAAGATGCAGGAATCATATCCTGAGTTGTTTGAGCAAGGTAAGATTTTCGAGGACAAAACTGTTATAAGTGGGGGAGAGTTTTAACGCCCGTATTTAATTAATTAATTTAATTAAATAGGCTAAATTATAGTTTTGGTCCCCTTATTTTATTTTTAAACAGTTTTGGTCCTCCATCCCAAGTTTGATCCACTATTCATGCACTATTCATGTACTGTTCATGAACATTCAACATTTTTTTGGACCAAAATTGAGATGGGGACCAAAACTGTTTAAAAAGAAAATAGGGGGACTAAAACCGTGAGTTTGATAAATAGGGGGACAAAAACTGTAATTTAGCCAATTAAATAATATTGCGTATTTTTCCCGATTAATTATTGTTATATGTTGTTTTGTCATTTGTGTCGTTAAGTTGTTTAAGTTGGTATCAAGTTGATAGTTAAGTTGTGTTTGGGTTGTTTAATTTAATTAAGTCGAATAATAAAATAATTATTAATAATATAATATTAAGTTGGGCTTAGTTAAGGTTTGAGAGTAGTAAAGTGGAGGCCCATAAGAAATTTGTTGATTAGTGAGGTTTTAGAGATAATAGGCTGAAGAACCTAATTAAAAGGTTAATCAGAATTTTGGTGAGGGGAGAGCAAGTCTTGAGGAAGAACAAGAGGCTAGATTTTGGATTTTCGCGGAGATTTTGCTGTGAATTCGAGCTGCCTTCAATCCAAGGTAAGGGTGGTGTTCAAATTCCATAACCAGGATTAGATAATCCGTATGTAGGTTGGGATTTCGCATAATTGCTGTTGTATTTTTGTATGAGTTGTTGTTGAAATTCGTGTGGATATTCCATGTATAAAATGTTGTTCTTGCTGTGTTGTTGTCATGAAAATTGTTCATGTTGTTGGATCTATTGTTGTTTTTGTTGCTGTGTTGTGGACTGGTTGTTGTAGGAAATCGTGTAGAGAAGGATATTAGGGTTCGTAAAATTAGTCGTAGAAATTAGTAGATGAATAGATGCAGAAGATTTGAAGTCTAAAATCAATGTAGAAACCCCATTAGGCTTGAATAGAGTGATGAAGTTATGTAATTCGTAGCAAAAGTAGGATTGATCTGCATTATGGTGTTTCACGTAATCGATCTGGTATTACGCGTAACAGAGGGGGCATTACGCGAAACACATCCCAGTTACGCAGGCATTACGCGTAATAGGTGAGGCATTACACTTAAGAGGTGGCGTGAAGTAGGTTGTTACGCGTAAGGACAAAGTGGGTGCAGAAAATGTATTTTTTTTGGCGATTCGTCATGTTTTCGCATCCGTTTCGAGTTGAGTCGATCCTAGAATTTAAGTAGAATTAAAATGAGTCGATTAAAGTAGATTTGAGGATTAAAAATAATTAATTTAGGAATCTAATTGATTAAGCTGTAATTAGTTGTTTTCCATGTTGAAGTTGTATTAAGTTGTTATAAGTTGTGTTGTCCCGATCTTGGGGAAGATTATTAAGTTGCGGGTTGATTGACCAATGTTGATTCACGTTGTTGATTTGTTAAGTCGTTGATTAGGTAGTTGTTGTCGTATGCCATTCATAGTTGGATACATTTGCATATTTTCAAGTTGGAGCGAATGCTCGATTCAAGTTGGCCTGGATTGGCAAATAAGTTGTTGATGCCTCGATAAACTGGCAAGAATTCAAGTTGGGAGTTCACTCCAAATGATACCACATGCATATATAAGTTGAGTCGCATTTTGTCTATGTTGTTATTGGTTGTTGGTTGCAAGTTGTATGTTGAAGTTGCTAGTTGTGTGAAGTGGTGTGATTAGATGATTTATTGCTTACATATTGATTATCATACTCCTGTTTATGTTATTCGATATCTCACCCCTTCTGTTTGAATGTTTCCCTCTGTTGGTAACGTTCAGGTAACCAAGATTCGAGTACCTAGTCGTATCAAGTTGGTGTTTGACGCTCTGATACGTAGCACTTCAGGGGGATGAACGCATGTTTTGTTTTTGTGGATTTTATCTAGTTTATGAACTCGTTTTAGTTGTTTTATGTTGAAAACCATGTTGAAGTATTTGATGTTGAATATATTTGAAGTTGTTTTAAAGTTGCAAATTTGTTGAATCCGCTGCGTAGTTTGTGAAGCATGATTATTAATGAAGTTTTGTTATTTGATTTTAAAGTTGAAAATGTGATATCCCATGTGTTGTACCCCAAGATTTTCCCTCCCACATCCAATATCATATACTTCAAGAGGCTTCTTAATAGTCGCAAGCTTCTCAATTGGTCAAAAGGATTGAAGGTTTCACCAGACAAAGCTTCCTCTGAACAATGGATCTTAGAACTAGGGTTTTGAGTTTCCCCAAGCAAAGTGGACTTCCAAAGCCTCAATTTTACTTCATGACATCCCATATACCTTAAATAATCCTCATGTTAAGTTTCAAAGCTTTCCCAACAAGTTTGGTCAGTCAGATGCTCAGATACTTAAAAATTAGTTAACTTGGTCAGAAAGTCAACTGAGGTCAATTGTGGTCAACTCAAAGTCAAACTTCAAGATTATTGTTCAACATCAATATTATGAGGTGAAATTCATCATTTTATCAATGTTTGATCATGATTCATCAAGGAAACCTCAGAATCATCAAGAATCAGAAGTTGCTAAATTAGGGTTTTCATTGTAAAAGTCAATAGAACTTTGACCAGCCCTGACTTTCACATACTTCATCAAAAACTTCCCATCCAAAGCTTTTTTTCAAGGAAATTCAATTCTCTACAACTTTGTGTCTCCCAAGCCAAGTCCAAAAATGCTTCATTTGGAAGGTATGAGCTAAAACATTATAGGTCTTTTTGAAAGTCAACAAAAAGTCAACTTTTTCCAAAGCTCATAATTTGAAAATGGTAAATTATATGGACATGGGACAAAAAGGGTTGATTAGAGGACACTATAAGATTTCCAAAAAGTCCTAGAACACCTCCATATCATTAAACTTGAGAAAGTTATGCATTGTCAAAGTTGGGAGATTTGCAAGGGGTATATGAAGCAAAAAGGGTCTAAATTCAAGATTTTGTCAAATGAGCCCATAATATTGCAACCCATACTTGAATATGAAGTCATGCACGACCCAATGACCAATTATTCTGATTTTTATAATTTATTTTATATTATTTTGGATTTTAATTATTAAAATTCAATTTTAATAGAAATAAAATATGAAAATCAAATATTTGATCTCATAACCTATTTTTGGATCAAAGATTTTGCATTTAAGTTAATTGGAAATCACTCAAAATGATGCAAGACTAAAATAGCATGTGGATATTTGATTTTTTTTTTGACAAAATTGGTAAGGATGTTTCTTCATGATCAAGTAACACCAAAATGCACCCAAGGCCCAATTTCTTTGACCTAATTACATTACTATATGATCACAATAACATTTCATACACTAGGATACGAAAATTCAGACAAGGAGGCATTCTTCAAACTTCATTTTTTTTCAAAAAAAAATCACTTTTGGTTTTGACGTTTGAGGTTGTTTCAAGACGTTCTAAAGGTTGCAATCGACTTCTTGATGATCATTGAATGTATCCCAAGCATTTTCATCATCCAAAACATCACATAACCCCTTAACCAATCCTTGTTTTGTTCTTGTTTATGAGTTTTTCGATTTCATATGTACACTTGTTTTAAATTGCATTTGCTAATTGTTTATTGTTTGTGGTGTTGCAAGGAAGGTTTCTGGACAATTAGATTGAAGATTCATGGCCCCATTCATCAAATGCCATAGCTAGGGTTTCAACCTCCAAATTGGGGTTTCATAATTTAGACAACTTAAACAAATTTTAATTACATAATTGAACTGTGTATGATGTGGGGATAATTGTAGTATGATCAATTTGACAGGATTTTACAAGTTTCGTGACGTTTGAAGAAACGTAGGTTTCCCTACGAAACTAAATTCGCAGGAAAGTTCATAGGAAATCTCGCAGGTAAATTCGCAGGGCATAAGGTTGAAGACGGCTGGGTTTGGCGCGCTCTGAAAAATTCTAATTTTTGTTTTATATTTTATTGATTTGTTTCACATTATAATCACAACGCGCGCGTTGGTCTCGTGGTAAGGAATCAATGGTGTTATCTTGAGGGCATGGGTTCGATCCCAACCTCGAGCACTTCTTTTTTGCGCCTCATTCATTTTTAGGTTTTGCATATAATATTGTTTTGTAGGTTTATGCTTCAAAAGGGCGCGCAACCCAGTGGCCATGGCTAAAGTCGATGAAGGCAAGGGCGTGGGTTCAAACCTTGGCCACAACATTTTGATGAAGAAACATGGGTTTCTTTCCTTCTTTTTTTTTTTTTTTTAATTTTCTCTAATTTTCTCTAATTTCATTTAATTCCTTAATTCCCTTAATTAATTAATCTTAAACATTTTTTTAAAAACCATTAAATTAATTTCAGTAATCTTTTTATTAAAATAATTTCAAACTATTTTTGTATAACTTATAATATTTAATTTCTTTTATCATTTAAATTATAAAAACATTTTAATTAATTAGGTTTAGAGTTTTAAACCTTAATTTTCTCTAAAAAGAATCCTAAATTCTTTTATGAGCCCTAAAACCTTAATTTTTTATTAAACCTAATTTTCAAACCTTTTCTTTATTTCTACCCTCATTTATTTATTTTTATGTTCTTTATTATTATGTAATTGTTTCGTAATTGTAATAATGTGATTTTTATTTTCTGCCATCATTATTATGTAACTGCCCCTAAGCTTTGTAATAGCGTAGGACATTTACTTTATGCCTTTTAAATTCCTGCCATTTATTTCTATAATTAATTTTGTGGTTAGTAAACCTAGGACGTGAAAAGAAATAATTGAATAAAAGGACTTAGAAAATTAAATTCAACATAAATATCTGAAAATAATAATTCACACACATAAGTCGATAGTTCTACGATCGCTATCTGCACCTCTTAGGGTTTCCCCTCTCAGTTGCCTTAAACAAATGGTCAAGTCCCTTGAAAGTGGGGGTGTCTTAAGCAAAGTCCCTACAAAATAAATCATCAAGTCCCTACAAATTTAAAAGATCATAAGTCCCTTCGAGGTTGCCTACGAAACAATGATCTTGTCCCTTCAGTAAAAAATGATGATAGTCCCTACAAATTGCTAAAGACACCCCTACAAGTTGCCTTCATTGACCATACGATGACCCTACGCCCGTCCCTTAAATAAATCCAAGGTAATGACTACTTACTCCTTAATAGTAAGGATAATCTTACCCTTGAAAGAAAATAAAAGAATACGAAAGACCAGTCTAGGGTAGGTAGTTCTTAGTTACTTGCTCAAAATTCTTATTCACACCCCGCTTTTTCAAACAATTTTCAAACTTAAAAGCTTTGTATACATCCATACGAGGATCATTACAAAGACTTATGAAAATTTCTAAAACACACACTACACATTTTTCAAACAAATAAGTGAACTAAGTAACTAAGAGCCCATGGATAACCATGGATATAAAGGGTGATAACACCTCCCCTTTATATAACCTACCCCCTGAACTTAGAATTTTTAAAAGGTCTTTCTTGTTCTTTTATACCCTTTCCTATTGGATAAAATAAAAGTCGGTGGCGACTTTTGATATCTGCATTATAAATAAAAACTCAGTTCTCCAACCGTGTTACAGAACTGGCGACTCTGCTGGGGAGTACTTAATAAAAGAGGGGTTACCTTAGGAATTAAGATCACTTACTTGCTTGCTTTGTTTGCTTTATCTTTAAGTGATTGTTGTGGGGTTACTGTGTGAAAGATCCTAACCCGGATCTAATGTACCTTAGGTAAGTGGCAATAGACCAAGGAAACTGTACGACATATATCGATATGGTTGATCTGGTGGCTACAATTAGTGTGACTTCTTGGTTGGTGCTTATGTTCCTTAAGTAAGTTTAGGATAATATGGGGATGCCATACATTGTCATTAACACTAACTACCCTTTAGATTCTTAATTGACCCATGTTGGCCTTTAGAAAGTAGTGAGATAGCCGGCTTTGGAGAAGTCTAAAGTTGATTGATACTCGATGTTACGCTCATTGAGATTCTAATCTTAGGGGGTTTTTGTTGGCAAGTAAGTTTCCTACTGAACAACAACCCTTGATAAGGATCAATGATATTTAGATCCCTTAGAACCTGGTTACTTTTTTAGGACAGGATGAAATAACTAAACTTCAGGGGGAGGGTACTTTCCTTTAAACCTCATGCAAGCCTCTAAACCTAGGGCTATTTTGTGACTTGCTTGTGTGTGCCACATGTTTGTCATTGAACATAACATCATAACATCATAAGCATATCATTCTCACTAACCATTTCAAGGACCAAAGGATTTATATTTGTTCTTTGTTGCAGGTTATGACTTCCACTCGTAGGAACGCTATCTGGATCAACTTTGTAGAGATACCTTCCAAGCTTAAGGATTTGGTCTCAATACTTCCTGAAAGCTCCCAGTTCATCAAGAAGCATGGTTACCTACTTGACTTGGTTACCTCAGGGTTTCATGAAGATATGATGAGTGTCCTGTTCCAGTTCTTTGATCCTAAACATCATTGCTTTACATTTCCCGATTATTAGCTGGTGCCCACAATGGAAGAATTCTCCAAGTTACTTGGGGTACCTATCCTTGATCAGAAACCCTTCACATGCTTAGAAAATGAGCGTAAACCTGAAGTCATTGCTACAACCCTACATTTGAAGAAATCAGACATTGTCCTAGAAACAAGAAGTGGAGTTAAGGGTATCCTTTCCAGAGTATTGATAGAGAAAGCTCAGGTGTTCTTGGATGCTATAAGTTACGATGCTTTTGAGGAGATCTTAGCTTTACTGATTTATGGTTTGGTGTTATTCCCTAATCCAGACCAGTTCATAAATGTGCACGCCATCAACATATTTCTGACTCACAATCCAGTGCCTACATTACTTGGAGATATCTTTAACTATCTTCACACTCGTACTACGAAAGCGCAAGGAACTCTGATGTGTTGTATACCTCTACTATCTAGGTGGTTTATTTCACACCTTCCCCGATCTGTGGTGAAGAATGTACAAGGTTGAAGGTGGTCTAAAAGGAATATATGACTCTCTAATTCAGATATTCGTTGGTGTTCCCGATTTATGGAAAATGTCACTATCATTGACCGTTGTGGGGAGTTCCCTAATATGCCATTCCTTGGCATAAGAGGGGGCATTACTTACAATCCTTCTTTAGCTCTACGTCAGCTTGGTTATGCTCAGAGTAATGGTCCTCATGACATGCTTATTCAAGGTATTGTGTTTGATTACAACAACGATCTTCAAGGTTACCGTCAAAGGTTTATACGAGCTTGGAGTAAAGTAAACAAGGTTGATAGTAAAACTCTGGAACCAAAGTACTCAATTCCTATGGAACCTTACCTCATATGGGTGCGGTCTCGTGCTCAGAATCTTATGATGCCATACCTTGTTGTTCTACCGATTACTATGGAGCCTATTGCTGAAGGAGATGTTCCTTATACCATCCTTCATCCAGATATGCCCACTGATTTGGAAGAGCTCCTGGATCCAATTGAAGGAGCAAAAAGATACCTTTGAAGCCCAATTCAGGATTAGCCAAGAAAGAGTGTTGGAGTTGACAAAGCAACTTCACGAGGAGCAGAATCTCAAAACATATCTCAACACCATGAGGAAGCGTCCATGGGAGACTTAACTCTCAAATGTTTTACTTTCTTTACAAATTTTGTTTGTTTTAATTTGTAAGCCCAAGGGGCAATATTATTTCAAATCTACTAATAAGAGTTTTGATTTTGTTTGTTTTAACAAATTTAAATCCTGCGGTCCTTGAAAAAATTGCATGTGCATCTACATACCATATCATTTCATAACAGGTTTTCACAACAGGTTTCTCATCTTCTTGCTGTTTATTTCAGCAGAAATGGCTCTCGAACAATCTGTCAAAGATCTTCAAGCTCATAATGTTCAGTTTCAAGAAGCGATCCTGAATTTGTCTAAGGGGCAAGAAGAGTTGAAAGCACTCCTCTCTAAGGACATGAAAAAGAAGAATCCTGAAGACAATGAGGATGATCAGTTAGAACAACTGCAAGGTGAGATGGAAGAGATGAGAATCTAGATGAATGGTCAGGTGGATCTTATCCAGAGCTTAGACCAGGGGCAAGAAGAGCTGAGAATCTTTGTCAATAAACTTCAAGGTAACCGAGTCGGGAATCTAATCATCAGTCAACCTCCGATGAAACAAGCTGACTTGGTTGAAAGGAAGATAAGGATAAGAGAAGGAAAGAGACAAGCTACTATTGATAGTTCTTCAATTGAAGGAAGAAGATATGGTAAGGTTAATCCACCTCAACATAAGGAACATAGAAGGCAGTTCATCAAATTCGACACGCCAATGTCGCAAACTTTGCAATGCTTGTTGGAGATGGAGCTAATTTCCTTGTAAAATTCTCCTCTAAAGCCCAATACTTCCTCCCCTCGCTATAATCCCAATGCAAGGTGTGCGTATCACTCCAACTGTCCTGGACATGACACTGATAACTGTTGGGCATTGAGGAATAAGATTCAAGACCTGATTGACCAAGGAATCCTCGAGGTTACGCCAGAAGATCAGATTGAATTCTCCTATCGTCCATCAAACATCGAAGCTGCAAGTTAAATTGCCCGAGGTAGCAAGAAAGAAAATCCACCTATCCCTGTTGAAGTTTGGGATGCCTTAGGATAGCCATGTGGCATATTTGATTTCATGGTAAAATATACCGCTCCTGAAAGTTCACAGATTGTAATCGAAGACATTCAGCCAACTGGATGGGACATCATTTGATTTATTCAGTTGTAATTTATTTTGTTTATCCAAGCATTTACTATTATGTTAAACTTTGTTTTCACATTAATGCATTGCGTATGTTTGTCTTGAATTAATCCATTTGTTTCACTATATTTAAAACTATGCTTCTTACTTCTATTTTGTGATACTTAACTCTTTCTAAAGTTGTAAGCCTTTAGAGGGAGGATTACGAAGACGATACCATAATTTCATACAGTATGCTTTTGAACTGACTATGCTGACGATGTGCAGGAATTGTTTCAATTCCTAAACAGTGGAGATATAAGGAAGTTAATCCCTAGTCAACCCTTTTGAGCTTATGAAGTAGGATTTTTCCTTCTCACTCAAATTAAAACCCTTAATCATAACCTAGGGCATGGTAGTTCTTCGGTTAACTCAATTATGTCAGTTGTCCTTTTGTACACGACTAATGAAGGTTCCCTGTAATCATTAAGTCTGACAGTCAATATCTAGCAAAAGAAAAGCTAACTAAGTTAAAACCTATGAAGGAGACTTAGTAAAAATTGAGACGTCTCGCTGATTGTAATCTTGAAACAAACAGTTCAGACAAAAGAAAGGGATAACAAAGACAAAAGAAAAATAGGTCACTATAAATCCTCAACAAAAAAAAAGATGACTGACTTTTCAAATAAACTGTTGTCAGTGTTACAATTCCATACTACTTTGGAGCCTCAATGTATAAGTTAACCGAACATAGGACTGAAGAACATCACGAAGGATGGGTTAGGTACAAATAAAATTTGAGCTTTTATCCTTTGTTTCTTAAAACGTGAACCATGCCATGTTACAACCCTTTAAAAGTCCTAACTGAAGCATGATTAGTTTGAAAGCGCATTGCTACACTTAAACCCTTAACCGATCCTTGTTTTGTTCTTATTTATGAGTTTTTCGATTTCATTTGTACACTTGTTTTAAATTGCATTTGCTAATTGTTTATTGTTTGTGGTGATGCAAGGAAGGTTTATGGACAATTAGATTGAAGATTCATGGCCCCATTCATCAAATGCCATAGCTAGGGTTTCAACCTCCTATTTGGGGTTTCATAATTTAGACAACTTAAACAAATTTTAATAACATAATTGAACTGTGTATGATGTGGGGATCATTATAGTATGACCAATTTGACAAGATTTTACAGGTTTCGTGACGTTTGAAGAAACATAGGTTTCCCTACGAAACTAAATTCGCAAGAAAGTTCATAGTAAATCTCGCAGGTAAATTCGCAGGGCATAAGGTTGAAGACGACTGGGTTTGGCGCACTCTGAAAAATTCAAATTTTTGTTTTATATTTTATTGATGTGTTTCACATTATAATCACAACGCGTGCGTTTGTCTGGTGGTAAGGAATCAATATTGTTATCTTGAGGGCATGGGTTCAAACCCAACCTCAAGCACTTCTTTTTGCGCCTTATTCATTTTTAGGTTTTGCATATAATGTTGTTTTGTAGGGTTATGCTTCAAAAGGACGCACAAGCCAGTGGCCAAGGTTGAAGTTGATGAAGGCAAGGGTGTGGGTTCAAACCTTGGCCACAACATTTTGATGAAGAAACACGGGTTTCTTTCCTTTTTTTAATTTTCTCTAATTTTCTCTAATTTCATTTAATTCCTTAATTCCCTTAATTAATTAATCTTAAACCTTTTTTTAAAAACCATTAAATTAATTTCACTAATCTTTTTATTAAAACAATTTAAAACAATTTAAGACAATTTTTTTATAACTTATAATATTTAATTTCTTTTATCATTTAAATTATAAAAACATTTTAATTAATTAGGTTTGAGGTTTTTAACCTTAATTTTTTCTAAAAAGAACCATAAATTCTTTTATGAAATCTAAAACCCTAATTTTTTATTAAACCTAATTTTCAAACATTTTCTTTATTTCTACCCTCATTTATTTATTTTCATGTTATTTATTATTATGCAATTGTTTCGTAATTGTAATAATTTGATTTTTATTTTCTACCATCACTATTATGTAACTGCCCTAAAGCTTTGTAATAGCGTAGGAAATTTACTTTATGCCTTTTAAATTCCTGCCATTTATTTCTATAATTAATTTTGTGGTTAGTAAACCTAGAGCGTGAAAAGAAATAATTGAATAAAAGGACTTAGAAAATTAAATTCAAGATAAATATCTGAAACCAATAATTCACACACATAAGTCGATCGTTCTACAATCACTATTTACACCTCCTAGGGTTTCCCCTCTCAGTTGCCTTAAACAAATGGTCAAGACCCTTGAAAGTGGGGGTATTTTAAGAAAAGTCCCTACAAAATAAATCATCAAGTCCCTACAGATTTAAAAGATCATAAGTCCCTTTGAGGTTGCCTACGAAACAATGATCTTGTCCATTCGGTAAAAAATGATGATAGTCCCTACAAATTGCTAAAGACACCCCTATAAGTTGTCTTCATTGACCATACGATGACCCTACGGCCGTCCCTTAAATAAATCTAAGGTAATGACTACTTACTTCTTAATAGTAAGGACCGTCTTACCCTTGAAAGGAAATAAAAGAATAGAAAGACCAGTCTAGGGTAGGTAGTTCTTAGTTACTTGCTCAAAATTTCAAAATTCTTATTCACACCCTACTTTTTCAAACAATTTTCAAACTTAAAAGCTTTGTATACATCCATACGAGGATCATTACAAAGACTTATGAAAATTTCTAAAACACACACTGCACATTTTTCAAACAAATAAGTGAGCTAAGTAACTAAGAACCCATGGATAACCATGGATATAAAGGGTGCTAACACCTTCCCTTTATATAACCTACCCCCCGAACTTAGAATTTTTAAAAGGTATTTCCTGTTCTTTTATACCCTTTCCTATTGGATAAAATAAAAGTTGGTGGAGACTCTTGCTATCCGCATTATAAATAAAAACTCAGTTCTCTCACCGTGTTACACCATGTTTTGGTGAATTTTTATACAACTCTAATTTAAATTATAAAGTCGGGTAGAATGGGATGTTACAGATGACATCTCGAGCTCCTATGTTATATAGGTTTACTTTAGTTTTAGAGAGGAAAATTGTGAAACCGAGCCATTGATGAAGCGATTGCATAGACAAAAGAGAAGTTTCAGTTTCATTCGCAAACTAATGAAAAACCAGATTCACAGAAAAATAGAAAACCAGATTCACATCAAATAGAAGGAAATAAGATCAATTACATACACGTACAAAAAGACATAACAAAATTTTATTTAGGAAGTCCAGACAATAACTGATAACATTTTTCAGTTGAAAAAATTATAGAAAAAACTTCATAACCAAATCTCTATCAGAACTCCCTAACGGAATCAACAAACTTCTAACTGCTCCTAACAAACCTCCAACAAACTTCTAACCGTTTTCACCTGCAATCACCAAACTACCCTCCTAATTTTCTTCTATAAAAGAACACCATGCTGAAATTTCGGATCAACCTCTTCAATCCACCATTTCAGTTTTTTTCAGCCTCTCAATCTTCACCCAAATCATCTTCACCAATCTTCAATCACTGCAACCATTCATCACCTTCATCATTTTGTATAACCTTCAACACCAGCTCTGCGCCATCATCCCTATTCATCATCATCACCCTTAAAATCTCCAACCTTCTGCAAAACCTTGCTTCAACCACCTTCAAATCCAAAAACTTTGTAGCTACACCGTTTGAATCATCTTCAATCTTCTCCTTACATCACTGCAAAAGCAACAACAATTCTCAATAAGTCTGCAAAACCAAAACACGTTAATAAGAAAACTGTAACAACTTTGCTTCACATCACTCTTAAGATTCATGCAAACGAATTCGTAAACAACCACAACGGTTCAGAATGGTGCAAAGAAAATTCAAGCGCTTGAGGACTCGTCACCATCACCAACTCACAAGAATAATCCCTAACCTGCATCACGAGCAACATTTATAAGTCGTAACAAAAACAACAATTTCGAGCACACTCATGGGGAGAAAGTTCAAGAAGAAAAAGATCGCACGCAAGAAGCGAAACAATATGAGCAAATGGATCAAGGAATAAGAACGTTACCTGAGAATCTCTCCGAAATCGCAAATGCTTGATTAACTCCGCCAGGTAGTTTCTAAACCCTCAAGCTTGATAAAGATGTTTCGCGTTGTCTTGTATGTTGTGGTTTTTGGATTTTGTTGAGTTTCGATTCTGAGAGTTTCGATCCCGTCGATTCAAGGAGATTTTGAGAAAACTAGTTAGAAATTTGAAACAGGGAGGAGAAATAAAGTGGGGTTAGTGAAAAGAGTTCAGGTTATTGTGGTGGTTCCGCCGGAGTCAACGGCGGCCTCTGTAACACCTTCATAATTTAATTATTTATGTAATTATTTATGAATAAGAAGAATTTGGAGGTATTTTGTGGAGTATTTAGGAAAAAGAATTATTTTATTAACATAATTATATGATAATAATATGATATTATTTAAATATTATTATTAAAGAAAATAAAATAAAAGAGGTTGGAGGTCTAATGGGCAATGTTGTCTTTTGAGTGTGTTATGAGAAAAGAAGAGTGCAGTAGAATTTCTCACAATCGTGTTTTTAGAAAAGGTGAAGGTTGCTCTGAAGGACAAGGAGACAAATAGGGGTTTTGATCAATAAGTAAAAGAGAAGGATCAATTGATCAAGGTATCGGGAGTATTCTCGTTCATTGTTCATAATATTAAATTGTTTTATGAGGAAAAAGGGGTTTTTGAGGAGAAACCTTAGGGTTGGGTAATTTGTTGGTAGGTTTTGATGATTAATTGTTGTTAGATGTTAATGATGATGAATATATGATGATAATGAGTAATTGGTCGCTTTCTGCTATTTTCTGATGCAATATGATGTTTTGGGCGTGGTTGTTGTTCTGGACTGGACCAACGACTAGGCATGGCACAATCCTCACATACTCATGGAACGACCCAATAACTTAAATGACAAAAGGACCCACCATATTCATGTCCCCTAGATTGGTCGCGCCTCGTCGACCATGCATGGTCATGGTCAATCCTCTCTCCTCGCTCTTGACCTTTGCCCGACATCGATAAGGATCACCCAGATTCGACCAAGATAACTTTTACTCGGATGATTGTATGCTCAGCGCATCAGTATCACGACCTGAATGCTCGTCTGACGGTTAGTTTCTGGCAGTTACCTATTTTCGGGGGATCCGCGATCCAGGCCCAAAATAGGAACCGTTAGCCACGCGCTGGGGCTCTCTATATAAACCTTTTCGCTTGAGGGGGCCAGGTATCGAATATTCATTCCCTGAACACTCTTACTTTTACTAGCTATCTCTTGTGCCTGTTCTGACTTTGGCATCGAAGTACCTTGCAGGTACACCCCCTCCGTTCTCCTCAGTATCTGAGCAGACTTAAAGTCCATGTAAACAGCCATTGGAGATTATGATCTCAGGTACGATCAATTGTGATATACAAAAATCGCATGATTTTTCTCAGAAAATCGCCTTCCTCGCTTAGCGAGCAAATGAGAATTTTGGAAGTTCAAAACCCATGAGTTGCTCGCTTAGAGAGCTAGCTATCTCGCTTAGCGAGACATGTAGAACTTACCCTTTCCATAATAACGTTTATGCCATTGAATGCTGAAAAAGAAAGAAAAGGAAATAAATGGCAATGCAAAACCGAAAAATTATAAAGCACTTTGACAAAGTATGAGTTTTTGATAATGTTTGGTATGAAACTTACAAAGTGTAATGGTACTAGAGTCTGCAATAGCATCATTGATCAAAATTCCAATTACATTAGTCGAATCTTTTCGTGCATAAAATTTGGTGTAATGTGTGATTCCAACAAAATCAGTGTTTTTGTTGCTGGGAGTGTTTTTGTTGCTAATAATAGTTATAATAATGGTAATGGGAATGTTAACAAACAAGTGTGAGGTGGTGTAGTGGTTAGATATGTTGTCTAGCAATAAGTTGTACTTATGTTCAAATCATAGCTATAGCAAAATATTATTAGATTTCTTTTGGGTATTTAATGACCTCACATGCCATGCGTACAACCAAGTGCAACGTCAGATGCCACACGTACGACCAAGTGCAACGTCAAATGCCACCTAATCAAAAGTTGACGTTTTTTGAAAAAAATGGATATAAATGATTAACATGGACCTTTTTGAATAATTAAAGGACCACTTTGGAACTTTTTAAAGATAAGAGATCAAAATGGACCCCAAGGTAAACTTAAGGGACCAATTTGGGCATTTTGCCTTAAAAATATATACAACATGTACATGTGGTTATTACTTAAACCAATGGAATATGACTATGAGGGGAGCTCACTTCGAATTCTAGTTACTGCATTTTATGTTTTATTTTTATTCTTAATTGGTTTAGGGCCACATGTCCTCTTTCCCTTTTCCATTTCCCTTGTTTTATTTATTTTTAATTTGTATTATCCTCAATTATATTTTCCAACCGAGGGATAATATCCTTCACATCAACATTTTCAAATGCCTTTTTTATTTTTTATTTTTATAATTTATAATTTATAATTAATTAATTAATTACTTTATTCTAAAATCGTCGTGATAGTCATTTTAAATGAATTCCCAAAATATGATACTATAGAGCTTTTCTATTTTTATTTATTTATTTTTAATTAATAAATTCCTTCAGTTTTGCCAAAAACCGATGTGTTTGTTCTATTGCATGAATACTTCAGAGAACTAGACCTTAACTTTTCATTAACCTATCAACAAACACTCAAACTTTATCGTCACTCTCTTTACAAAAACCTTAGGCGAATTTCATCAAAACTCTCCCAACACTAACTCGAACATCATCTATTTTCAATGTCAACTCTTACAACATCAACTCGGACATTATCTCTTCCAACATCAATTGGAAGCTTCGTCATCACATTTGATTTTCGTAATAGAAATGACTTTAGTTTTAGAAATATCCATAGAAATGGTGTTACACACTATGGTGTTAGTTTTAGAAATGTTCATAGAAATGGTAATACCATTAAAATGTACGCAACTCTTCTATATATGTTGTTTTTCTTGAAATATTTCATCATATATCTAGATAGTACTTAGTATTTTTCCATTGTCTCTCTCTTCCATATATCTTGTTAGTATGTTTCTTAATTTACACATGCATGCACTACTAGAAAAAATGTTTTTAACGTCGGACGTGAAAATGTATTTTACCTCATTTGCAGTAGCGAGGTAACGAACGTCGTCATGAAAAGTAAAGGCATATAACCTTGGTTATTTGAACACCGGGGGATGGGGGGTAAATTAATTTTCACATGGGTTCGAATCCCAACATCTGCATTTCTATTATTAATTAAACTAGCGCCTAATACATCTCAGTTTACAATTAAACCGAGGGGTAGGATAAACTGTTTTTTTAATTGAAATTTGTTACATTATTTATACAGAAAATAAATAAAAATGATTTGTTTACAAAATTCAATATTTACCCAGAATATTACATTGTTTACACATAATATTATAATAAAAATTAATTTATCCTTGAAGATCATATGTTGGATCTTTGACTCCTTGATATTTGAACAATGTCAAATGCTTCACCTTGTAAATATTTGTTTATGATATAAAACAATAAAATGGTTAGAATAAAAAAGGATATAAAAATAATGATTTTTTTTTGCTCAAATGAATATTTAAAAACACAAACCTTAAACCTAGATAATTTTCTGCACTTGCAATCCATCACTTATGGCAAAAGTAAAAGTGGAGATGTAGATAGTTTCAACCGCTTCATGAAGTTTCTTTATCAATTATAGATATCAGAAAGCCTTTATAATAGAAATTTTTTAGGTATCACACTGATCACTAATGGTAGTGTCTTGAGCGTTGATAATCATGAAATGAACGGCAAAGATTTGTTTAAAGACGATGATCAATATCTAAAATTATCATGCTAAGTTATCCCTTCGGTTTTGTTAAAATTTGATGTGAACATGATTTTTTTTTTAACATTACATTGTTTACACAGAATATTGAAAAACAATAATACACCAAAATCAAAATTTTGGTATAAGAGGTTATCTGGTCCAAATATTGCACGCATCCAATTTCTAGAAGTTATCTGATCCAACCATTGAATGCATCCAACTTCTAAATGAATTATTTGTTCCAATTATTGAAAAAAAAATTTATGCACTTGCAATCCATCATAGAGAACTTTTACAAGCTTCTAAATACAACAACATCAACATCATTTTGTGAGCGGTTACATATAAGTTATGATTATGGCAAAATCTGTTTAACAAGTGTTTTTATAGTAAAATATTATGTATCTTATCCCTCTATTATTAAGGAAATCGACGAGATATATCATTTAGTTTACAAAAATGTTATAATAATTAAACATAGTTTCCTGATTTGTTTTCCCATCGGAGTTTTTGAAAAATCAAGGTAATATGTGATTTATATTTCTAAAAAAGAAATCGTGACACACATTGGAATCATATCCACTAGAATAGCAATGATCATCCAAAAATAAATAAAAAACTTATTCAAATAAGCCCTTATAACCCAAATAGGGTAAAGAAAATATGATATTCTCTCATTCTCATAATAGGAGTCATATTTCTTATTTTTATTTGTCTTAAATATTTTTTTTTTAAAATATCAATTTGATGTTTATTATTTCTTTCCACTAATTTATCATATTTATTGTATTTTAATTCATATAATTTCTCAACTAGGACTGTTCAAAAAATCCATAAACTGAACCGAATTGTCGAATCGAACTGAAGTTGAAATAACTGAACCGTTTTGTTTGGTTAGTGAACCAAATCATATTGTATAAAACGGTTCTAGAACCGAATCGAAACTATAACCGAACCGAACTGAAACTGAAAACGAAAAATACTAAAAATAAAATTTAAATTTTTTAATTATTTTTTTGAAAAATAGTTTAATGGTTCGTTTCTTTAATTAATGGTCCAGTTCGGTAAAATTTGTCTTCTAACGGTTTGATAAGGTTCGGAATTTCTAAATGATATACCAAACCAATTATTTTGGTTTGGTTTGGTTCTAAATAAATTCAAATAAGTTCGATTCAATTTGAACAAACATTTACTATTATTCAATTCGGTTCGATTCAATTTTCTCACTAAACTGAACTGTGAATAACCTTATTATCAACTTCCTATTATTAATAAAATTATTTTAAAAACTAACATATATTTTATTATTAGAATCAACATAATTAATCATTATTTAAGAAAATCTAAAAAAAACAACAACACTTATACGGAATAAATATTATTTAAAAGGTTAAAGCCTTCGTTACCCTAAACTACAATGTCTAATCTCTCAATATAAACATTATTGAAGTGAATATTAATGATATGCAAACTTGTTCTAGTTAATATGATTAATTAAAGTAAATTAAAAAACAGTTAATTTTTTTCAATATTTTATTTAGCTATTATACGTTTACACCAATTTTCTTATTCAGTATTTTAAAAAATTATAACTTATACTATGTATAAACATATGGTTCAAACCTCACTAACATAGGACTTCCATGCATGTTAATATTAGGAGTAATTTTCCCCTATTAGTTGTTTATCTTTTGTTCCTTTTTGGTTCTTCTCTTCTCATCTTCATACAAAAAATACAAAAACACTTAATAAATTCAACGAGTTAGTGAACTTAGACCATAATCTCTGGAATCAAGTTTTGGAGATCTTCTCCTTACTTGAGTGTGCTTGTTCTATTATTCCATCTTGGAATGTAGTAGCAAGTACACATTCTATGGGAAAAAGTTTGAATTCACTTCCTTGTGCCACACTCATAAAAAACACTGGACAAAGAATAAACGTCTCTCCTTCGAGACTTCTTTTCTCATCACCTTCACTCCTTACGTACGAACTTGCTCCTACTTGTCATTTTGTAAGACGGTTACACACTCGTCGTCCGAGCCTGCAACACCTGAGCATTGACATAGGCAGTTCAAGCCTTAATTCACAAGCAATCTTTTCCAACCCTAGTTAGGGGAACTACGGGGACTCTGATCCTCATATCTAGTGAGGTACGTAGACAGCGGGGTAGGGGCCGTTCGAGCACACTCTTTTATTTTCCCTACATTTTCCCCTTTCTTTTATCCAGTTCAGTTCCTTTTCTTCGCAGCAGCTTTCATTCCTTCACCATTTGAAACAGATTTCTTTGCAAGCGTGGATCCCGTCGGGTACGACGGACGAACTGGGATGCTAATACCTTCCCAGGTCGTAACCGACTCCCGAACCCAGTCTCTTTGGTTCGTATGACCTTTGTCCTTCCTTTTCTTTCTTCTGGTTTGTGCAGCATTACCATTCCCGTTTCTTCGGGATAAAAATGTCTGGCTGACGACTCTACCTCTTCCGCGCCACTTTTGCGTTTGTACCAGGATGGAAATCCAGGGAATGACAGTAGTATTAAGACATGACTTATTTTCAAATAGTTTATCATTTCAAATGTTTTGTGGAATTATTTTAATCTATAGTTTTATGAACAATCAACTTGAATTTTGTATTCATGGTTTTGCAATGTATCTGATTGATCGATACATTAATATTTAATCTATTATTATGGTACATATCTCTATCCATTTATTAAGAAAACATTCTCTTAAAATTAGAATCAAATCATGTTTTTTTTCTTCCAAATGTCTATCATACTGTATTACATTCATTACACTAATAATATTTACCGATAAAATATGATATTTTAAATATTGATTTTTGTAACGCAATGTTTGAAATCATACGAAACCCGTACGACAACACGAGTATCTTACTAGTATGATTAATTAAAGTAAATTAAAGTATTTTATAATATTATCATTAAATATTGTATTAAGAGTCAACTTTTTGTAATATTTTATTACAACTTTAACCATCAAAATTTGTTTATATTTTGTTACGGATTGATCACCTTTTTTTGTTTTTAAATGATACAACAACATCAAATATTATTAAGTCTAATATTAATCTACCAATTTCCATTGTTTCCGTAATCTAATCAATTTTAAAGGGTTAATTATTAAAAGAGTTGAATGCTTGAAAATAAGTAGTAAACGACCGTTGGAATTTTTAGTTGGTGTGCTAATTCTTGATGGTTACGCCTTCAACCAGAAGGACAAAATGAGCTGTTTATACACGTACAATAATACGATATGGTTGGTTGGTTGACAAAGACAGGCATGGCGCAATACCCATCCTGCTCTGCTCAAAGTAGCACACACTACAAAGATAAATTTATGACCTACCCCACCACTGATTGTGGACCCCATCTTATTCTGACAAAGTGAGCCCATGGGCCCACCGTATTTTCGAAGCTTAGGAGTCCAGCCCACCTGGTTGCGGTCTTCCAAGCTCATTAATAGGGTTGAACAATAAATCGATATAGTTCAAAATTTAAATTCGACACAAATTGTTGTTTTATTCTAACGGCTGAATTTTAATTGATAAAATTTCGATTTTCAACTTACTGGATTAAATCAATTTGATGAATAGATCGGGTGGATTAAATCATTTTAATATTTATTGAATTAAATCCTTCAAATAACCATTTTTTTATATATAAAATTCATATATTTATTTTTTAATTTTTTTTAAAAAAGCTATCAATTTTTTTTTTATTATTGGAAAGAATATCATTATCATAATTTTTCAACTTGATAATAATTGAACCATTTTTATACTTTAAATCACAAACTAAATAACACTCAATTTTATATTGTATATTTTGTATTTTTCTAATAATATCTTTATTAAATTATGAAAATTATAATAATATGATAATATTATAAACTTCATTTTTATAATAGATTCTCTATAATAATAAAAATAAATAATAATTAAATTTGATTGGATTCAATTTTGATAAATCAAATAATAATTAGAGTTATCCAAATTAAACAATTGGATCATTTTAGATCCATCTCAAAGACCAATCCGCGTTTATAAAAAAAAGATAAATTTGTCTACCCATACTAGTACATCTTTTAAAACTTTTTTTCTTCTATCATTTTCTTGCTTTTCTTTTCATTCTACTTTATCTTTCGGTTCAATCTGGATATAATAGTAGTAATATATTAAATGTAAATTTTTGTTTACCTAAAGTCTAAGCCTATGATTAAGATGAATACATTAGGATGAAACGTAAAGAAAAAAAGAGTTAAAAAATAAAATTTATTTATGAACAGAGTCACGGAAACATAGGAACAACCGAACAAGAATACTATGGCACCTGTGAAATGTGGACGTCACTGATTAAGACATGGTACCTTCAAAGACACAAAACTTCCTCTTTTTCCCATCGTAATGGCGTGTATCTGGTTCCGTGTCACGTGGTTTTGTGCGCAGTATTTTTTTTCCTTTCCTTTTTCTTTTCATTTATCATAAATCTACATTTCCAGTAGATTACGTTAGGTTGGTTTCGTTTTCTGGAATTTGCTCCTTACTACTATAATGACATGTCTACCCTTACTCTTCTTTCTTTAACACATTGACAAATATGTACTTTGTATCTCTATAATTGTAAATTTGTCATTTATACCTTGACAAATATGGAGTACTGTGTATCTCTATAAATGAATTGTTATTTAAATAGTACAATTAGAACTTATGAGGTGACATAGCTAAATGAAAAAGAAGTCTCTCCATTTATATCAATGCCAATTCATTAATAATTGATTTTTCTACAAAATTTATTTCTTTTTAAATTTTGTTAATAGTAATTAATTTTTATATGATTGCTATAATCGACCAATTCATCGGTTATAATTACATTTTATAAATAAATTAATTGATAGTAAAATAAATTGATGTGACCCCATATAATATATAAACATAACAAATCATTATATAACCTTTATGACAAAAGATAATGTAACAAGTATTTGTAATTATATTTGTCAAAAGACAATGTATTTACTAAGCTAATATAACAATTTTAAGATAATGGAACTATCGTCAATCTTCTGAATACATGAAATCCTATCAATTCAATCTAGTAGTTTGAGAGATTAAAATAGAATGTCAATTTTTTTCCAATTCAATCATTTTATCAACAGAAAGAGAATCCATGGCTAATACTTATCATTATTGCTTTTTAACCTTTTGATAAACAGAGATTAAAAAACATCCGACCTCAAAAAAAGCAAAAAAGTGTTACTAATCAATTATTATTAAGCAAAAGTTGAAGTGGGTAAAATAGTAAATGCAGCATATTATAAACAGCATCTTCTTTTGCGCGAGTACAATGCATAGGACCGTTGAAGGAGGGTAAATTGGGAAAGAAAATAATTGAAGAAAAGGTTGAAAGCACGCGACCATAATGCAGTGAAGGTGAAGGGAAAATGATAGTGGTTGTTGTCCTTACAGTTACTGGTCATGCTCTCATATGAGTCTCTCTTTTTTCCACAACTACCCCTATTCTTTCACTCTCTCTCTTCATCTCCAACTACACTACTTTCTCTCTCTAGCATTATCGAATACTCTCTTTCTCTCTCTACTTCAGCTCAGTCAATTGATCTTTGTTTATACCCCTCTCTGATTCATTCTCTTTAGTTCTTGTTTCTTCCCCATGGAAGCAGGGGAAAACTGTTGCGTAAAAGTTGCGGTTCATGTACGGCCGTTAATCGCCGACGAGAAGCTTCAAGGATGCAAAGACTGTGTCACCGTCGTCTCCGGGAAGCCTCAGGTGCACTCACTCTCACCTCAACAATGTCGTTTGCTAATTGAATGTGAAAAACGAAACGCATTGTCGTTGACTCTATACAATGCTCTAGCTAGCTATTTCTTCTTTTGGATTTTTAGTCTTATGTGGAAGAGATCTAGATCGGAAATTGCTTGCGTAACTCAACACGCGTGTTCTAAAATTAGATTGATTGAAATTGATTTTATGATCTGATATTTACTTTTTTGGGATAGTATTTGACTTCGTTCTATTTCGGGATTGTATATCAGTGTACGTTTCTGAAATTTTATTTTGGGGAAATAAAACAGGATTTTGGTTAGATTGGGGAGGAATTATTTTTTTTTTACCTAGTTTCGCAATTTCTCTTTTAGAATTTATATATATATTTCAAATTAAATATTCACAAGTCATTGGATTTTAGGATTTGTTTGGTTTTGCTGGGAAGAAAATTGATTTTAGATTAATTGGTTAATGTAAAATTAATTTTAGCTTAATTGGTTAATGTAAAATTGATTCTGGCTAAAAGTGTATATTGATTTATGTTAAATACTCAAATTAAAAATGAGTTTAATAACAAATGCAAGAACAAAATCAATCGTAGAGGCAGAATCTTCATGTTAAACACAGTACTAATTGAATAACAAATTTGAAGTTTAGAATTAACTATGTAGATAAAATCAATTGTACTCAAGAATATCAAACATGTCAAAATTACTTTTATGCCTTTGAAATCAGATTTACCTCTCCGAAAGTTGACATATACTACTAACTGAGCATGATTAGGAGTTTAAGTGCATGCTTGGATTGACGATGAGATTGTCAGAATCACATCGGTGTGACGGTGATATATGCTAATTGATTTGTCAATGTAATACAGGTACAAATTGGTGCTCACTCATTTACATTTGATCATGTCTATGGAAGCACCGGTTCTCCCTCGTGTAACATGTTTGATGATTGCGTTGCTCCACTTGTTAATGGTTTGTTCCAAGGATATAATGCTACTGTTCTGGCATATGGTCAGGTATAGTTACTACTAAAGGAAACAGAAGTTACATGCTACAACACTTGTAAGTTGCAACTCTTTTGCATTTGACACTTCCATTTAATTGCAGACAGGTTCTGGGAAAACGTACACCATGGGAACTGGCTTAAAAGAAGGTTTCCAAACAGGAATAATACCCCAAGTTATGAATGTTTTGTTCAACAAAATTGGGACCTTCAAGCACCAGATTGAATTTCAGTTGCATGTTTCCTTTATCGAGGTCTGTTGATATTTTTTTTTAATGCTTGCTGAATTGTTTTTGAATTTTGTTGCTTAGTTGTGTTTTATTGTTGAACTATGTATACTTCATATGTGCAAAGTTATCAACATTAAGTATCTGACAACATTTAATTGTGAAAAGATTCTTAAAGAAGAAGTAAGAGATTTACTGGATCCCTCCTCCATTGGCAAACCAGAAACTACAAATGGACATTCAGGAAAAATGGCATCTCCTGGGAAGCCGCCGATACAAATTCGCGAGACATCAAGTGGTGTTATAACCCTTGCAGGATCTACTGAAGTTAGTGTCACCACATTAAAAGAAATGGCTGCTTGCCTGGAACAAGGATCCTTGAGTAGAGCAACTGGGAGCACAAATATGAACAATCAATCCAGGTTGATAAATCATTTTTCTGCATTACTTTGAACTGCACAAATTACTTCTTTATTCATGAAATAATTTTCTGCTTTTAAGATTCTTGGTCCTTGGACTATTTTTGGGTAGCATATGGCCACAAGAAATAATTAGAGAAAGAATCAGATCACGTATAATTCAGTTGATAAATCAACAAATAATTGGAGACATCAAATATTTCCCACCTTTGTTATCTCTTTGTTTTAAAAGTCTGCTGGCATTTCAAGCATCTAACAATGATTTTGAGCTTTGGGGTTTTTCCTTTAAAATTAGCTATGTATTTTGTCACCGTAAGAATACTTGCAATTTTGTCACACATTTTATTGATTTTTCATTGAATTATTCCACCTGTTTACTTGTCAGTCCCAGTCCACGATTTGACACAATTTGAATAGTTCCTCATTAGACATGATTCGTAACCATTATGATGTTTGATCTATGCCATTGACCCCCACCCAGTGGGAAAAGTATTTGGTTGTTGTCGTACCAATGCATGATTGAAAAGTTGTGCCTCAAACTGTTGTTGTGGTTTATTATGCTGGAGTTCTCTTCTATTTCTTATACCTCTTCAATGTGTCCAACTAGTCGATCTCATGCAATCTTCACCATCACATTAGAGCAAATGTGCAAGCCCAAGAATCCTAATGACAGCGGCTTAAATGATACTATGAATGACGAGTATCTTTGTGCTAAGTTGCACTTGGTAGATCTTGCTGGATCAGAACGTGCTAAAAGAACAGGGTCTGATGGTATGCGTTTTAAAGAAGGTTAGTTTTTGACATTTTTCAGATATATCTATTAATTGTGTTTTTGACATTATATATTCATCAGTTGTTTAATCTTTAAATCAGGCGTTCATATTAACAGAGGACTTCTAGCACTTGGTAATGTTATTAGTGCACTTGGTGATGAAAAGAAACGAAAGGAAGGTGTTCATGTTCCGTATAGGGACAGTAAACTTACTAGACTCTTACAGGTTTGATATCTCTATATTTAGCTTTCTTTTTGCAGCATACAGTTTTCATTATTCTGATATTGAAAATATTTTATAGATGAAAGAATTAGTGTGCACCTTATGATCCCCTGTTTTTCCAAATTCATCTACAGATTAGTCAGTAGGAAGCTCGTATATTTTTAAAATGTATTATCCTACGAACACATTTTATATTCAACTATATTGAATCTGGGTTATTCACAACTGTAATGTTAAAATTTCCTAGAAGAAAATAAATAATTATTACTGATAAGAGATGATATAAAACAGAAAGCATTTGTAAGAAATAATTCTTTTCATTTTCAAATTTTCTTCCTTTGATATTTTTTGTTTACTTGCTTTAATAGATTAAAAAAGTGAAATAATTTTGCAGGATTCACTTGGGGGTAACAGCAGAACTGTCATGATTGGTCAGTTATTTCTCTTGCATATCTCAACTTTTCTCTTATTTGTTCCTTAAAAGGTGTTAACTTCAAGCTAACATTTCTAATCTTCATCTCGGAACCAAAATTAAAATCTGATCTTTGTAACACATGCTGAAATGCATAAACCGTGTTCTGTATTTTACATTCTTGGACCTTTTCCATACTACGGAATAAATAATTTTTCATAAGGTTTGAACCTTTTCCAACTTTCAAGCCTTTCGTAAGGTTGATGCAAAGAATTTGAATGCTCTATCATGTCTTTCTACTTTACTTCCAAGCCTTTTATGTTGCTTCTTAAGACTATCTGTTATTAAACAATATTTCTATTTCAGCCTGCATAAGTCCTGCTGATATTAATGCTGAGGAAACCCTAAACACTTTGAAGTATGCAAATCGTGCACGCAATATCCAAAATAAGCCTGTTGTGAGTATTGCATAATTTTTGTTCCCAATTTTTCATTTGACAAAATCAAGATAATTTTGATAGCCATTGAGGCTCACCTTTTTATTTATTTCTTCTCTAGGTCAACAGAGATCCAATGTCCAGTGAGATGCTAAAAATGAGACAAAAACTGGAGTATTTGGAGGCAGAACTTTGTGCTCGTGCCGGTGGCTCATCTGGGGAAGTTCAGGTATTTGGCTTCCATTAATATTAATCTTCGGTGAAGTCTTGATTACTTAACTATTTTCCCAATCAATCTTCATCACTCTGCTTATTATTTGAAGAAAAGTATCCTAGCATTAATTGCGCTTTTGCCACTATTTTGATATACATTTCAACTTTACTATGATTTACATTAATTTCATACAATGGAATGGTTTGCATTCATATTGTAAGTATGTAATCATCTTGTAACTCATCATATAGGGTCTTAAGGAAAGGATTATTTGGCTTGAAGCTGCTAATGAAGATCTTTGCCGTGAACTTCATGAACACCGTAGTAGATGTTCTGTCTTAGAACATACTGAAAAGGATGCTTATGTATGCTTCTTACTTTTGCTGTTATTATGTTTTTTTTTTTTTCAGAAAGTATTTTAATCCCTATATATGTCTTTTCATCCCATCATTTTAGTAAGCATCCTTCAAATGAATTGAGGATATTGGCTGGATATTTTATGCATGCAATCTTGAAAACTGTTTTTTCAGGATGGTGGCACATGCATTGTGAAGACGGAGGGGCTTAAGAGGACCTTACCTATCATAGCGGCTGATTACCCAATGAATGAAACAGCAGGCAAGTCCTGTCTTTGGTCTGGATTTAATATTTGATTATTGTCAGTTTACACATGCACTTGCTCGAGTCAGTCCTTTGTCTATCTCTTTCTCCGCTTCTACTTGATCTAGTGCTATTAAAACTGCAACTCAAGGTTCAAATTGCGTTTTAGCAGGTGATTCAAGAGAAATTGAAGAAGTAGAAAAAGAATGGGAGCACAAGCTTCTGCAAAATAGTATGGATAGAGAGTTGCATGAGTTGAATAAACGCTTGGAACAGAAAGAGGTTGTTGCAGTGCATATGTGTAATTCGACATATATCCACATTATGCACTAGTAAAAAGTACTTTAAAATGCATGAATTGAATAAATGCCTGGAGCAGGTTGCTGCAGAGCATGTGTATACTATAATTTGACATATATCCACATCATGCACTAGTGAAAAGCACATTAGTCTTCTGTATTTTCTCCTGTCTCATATTTTATTATTTGTTAACATACATATTGGGATTGATGTATGTACAGTTTGAGATGAAGCTGTTTGGAGTATCTGACGCTGAAATACTCAAGCAACGCTTTGGAAGGAAGATAATGGAATTAGAGGATGAGAAGAGAACAGTGCAGGTACAATAGAAGTTATGCAACTTATTCTGACCCTTACAGAGAACTAATATTCATCCACGTGTCTAATTTATCAATGCAGCGAGAAAGAGACTGTCTTTTGGCTGAAGTTGAAAATCTTGCTGCCAACTCTGATGGACAAACACAGAAATTAGAGGATACCCATTCCCAAAAATTGAAAACACTTGAAGCACAAGTGAGTAATCCAATTTGCCTTTTATTTACTTATTTATTTATGAAATAACATTTTTTCCCTTTGTAAAATTTATTTTTGAGTATATTATTAATTGCAAAACCTTTTTCAAAACTCTGCATGTTAGATTTTGGATCTGAAGAAGAAGCAAGAGAATCAGGTCCAGCTTATGAAGCAAAAACAAAAAAGTGATGAAGCAGCAAAGAGGTTGCAAGATGAAATACAGTCTATAAAGGCCCAAAAGGTCGACCGGTTTTATTTTAATAAATCCATTCCATGGTTACAATCACTTAACATACTCTTGGTATGACACATGACCTCAATGTTGCAGGTTCAATTGCAACAAAGAATAAAACAAGAGGCAGAACAGTTTCGGCAGTGGAAGGCTTCTAGAGAGAAAGAACTGTTGCAAGTATGTCAAGCTTCCTTTTATCATGTTATTGAATTTGTTCATGCTACTACTGCTGAAAGTTCGTAAACTAGTGTTTCGTCTAAAGTGAAATAACTTATTTGCTTTTAGTTGCACGTTTCTTCACAAAATAATAAACAATCATTCATGCTTAATTTAAAGTTTGTGTTCATAACTATTCCTAAAGGTGGTGTGACTTTTCAATTGCATTTATGCTACTGTTTGAATGCTTCATGATCACCTCGCATTGATTATATGTTTGCAAAAGCAGTTAAAGAAGGAGGGAAGAAAAAATGAATATGAAAAGCACAAGCTGCAAGCTTTAAATCAGCGCCAGAAAATGGTATGTAGTTTGAAGTTGTTCAATACTGATTTGTTTTACTTGATACTTGTTTTGAAGAGTTCATTAATATGAACTCATTGTTACAACTTAATGGTTCCACTAGTGTTTATTTGTGTATGTGTTTTTGACCAATAACTAAAAAAATGGGCTACTTCTCAGCAATTAAAATGCTGTGGCTGCTGGGATTCGAGCCCAGGTCTCCACGGCCACAACGTGGAATTCTTACCACTAAACTACAGCCACTTGTGATTAGGATTCCATTTAAGTTGTATAAAACATAGAAATCACAAATAAGCATAACATATAAATATACAAGGGCACGTCTTTTATAATTTATTACAACACAAATCAAAATAGAATTAGGAATTATAGAAAAATGAAAAAGTTAGGACATGACAAAGGTTGATTATATAGAAGAAAATATGGAAATAATGTACAATGTAATTAGGAAAATATTGAAGTTACCAAAAAAGGAATGAAAAAAACCAATGTTTAACCTTACAAAACCAGCTTGTAAGGTGAAGATTGTCACCACTTATTAACATATTTTCAGACCATATTTCATCCAATGCAGAACTCTTAACAACATGTATCAAAATGGAATATTCTATGTTTAGTTTTGATGAATAATTTTGGTATGTAGTCTGTACATACCAGCTACTATAGGGCACAAGTATGATACCAACCAAATACATGCTTCAGAGGTAGCAGCATATGTTAAACAATTGTGTATCATCAGTCAGGTACTTCAAAGGAAAACTGAAAAAGCTGAGTGGCAACAGTTCACACATTTATATTATCTTTTATAGCTGTAGAAAAAAATGTGGATGCTGAGCTTACACATTTATATTATCCTTTAGGATTAAAAAAATTGTGGCTGCTGGGATTCGAGCCCAGGTCTCCACGGCCACAACGTGGAATTCTTACCACTAAACTACAGCCACTTTGGTGATTGGGATCCTCACTTATCTTGTATAAAAGATAAAAATCACTAATAAATATAGCATCTAACAGGAAACTTCGTTCATAACAAATCAAAATAGAATTAGGAAATAAAAGATAAAGAGAAAATTAGGAAATTAAAAATATATTTATATAACAAATTAATGAAATGTTGTTTGTATAGAAGAATATATGGCAATAATGTACAATGTAATAAGGAAAATATTGACAATATCAAAAAAGAAATGAGAAAAATCAAATTTATATTATTTTTACTAAATAACAAACATGTATTTATTTCTCATACTTAGGATATTTTAAAGTGAGCAAAATATAAAGGAATGGAATGGAGAGTAGGGTGGAGTGGAATAATTATTTCATTCCATTTATTTTATGGGAATGAAACAAAATTGTTATTCAGACTATAGCATAAGTACAAAAATTGAAGGGAAGTGATGAAATGAGATTAAATGTATTCCATAATGTTCTACTCCATTCAAATTTTGTTTTTTGACGACCCGACAATAACCACTATAAACTCACATACAACTCTGAAGACCTGGGTTGTATGTGAGTGATGGCGTCCAAACTAACAATGTTGGTTTCACCCTCTTTTTATCTATCCAAACAATGGAACATAACCTAAAAATGAATATCAAATAAAGTATACATGTGTATCCAAATAAAGTATCAAACGTTTAATTTTTAAAAATAATTTTGGTATGTAGTTGATAAATACCCATGAGTACCAGGTATGAGTATGGTACCAGATACGAGTACCGACTTCAATTTTGCAGGGTGCATGCTTCAGAGGTAGCTGCCTATTCTAAACAAGTATGTGTTATCTTCATCCAGGTCCTTCAAAGGAAAACTGAAGAAGCTGCTATGGCAACCAAAAGGTTAAAGGAGTTGCTTGAAGCTCGTAAAACTTCCAGCCGAGACACTTTCGGTATGATTTGTTTTATGTGGCAATAATAAATTTAAGCTTTTGAGCCTTTTGGGGTTTAAAGACAGAAGATGTTATCAAGTTATATTTTCACCTGCAGAGGAACTCTCTTTTAGTACATAGTATGGTGCTATTGTTGCGCTTTTATTTTGTTTAATCTCTTAATTCTTTCACTTTCCAGTTGCAGCAAATGGAAATGGAACAAATGGGCAGGTAATGGATTTTCCTTTCCCTTTATAGATTTTCTTTACTATTCATGTGGTCTTAAATAAATTTTTTATTTTCATCTTTAGAGTAATGAGAAGTCCTTACAACGGTGGCTTGACCATGAACTAGAAGTCACAGTAAAAGAACATGAAGTTCGTTTTGAGTATGAGAAACAGAGCCAAGTGTATGAAAATATCTTTCACTAATTACTTATTTTAGTGACTTATCTGGGGTGTAGTCATTAATATTATGATGCAACCTACAGGCGAGCTGCCCTTGCAGAGGAGCTAGCCATGCTGAAGCATGTAAATGAGTTTACTGCTAAGGGTCTCAGTCCACCAAGAGGAAAGAATGGATTTGCCAGGTTTTTTTCTTACAAATCTTGCGTAATTTTTAAATTCCTACCTCTTCACTTTTCAAAAAATTGGGATCTTTGGAATGATATTGAGTGCAATACAAAAAGTGTAACATCTGCCATCTTGGTTGTTTCCAAAACTTGTCTTTTCAGGGCGTCCTCCATGTCACCAAATGCAAGAATGGCTAGAATAGCTTCACTTGAGAACATGCTGAGTATATCCTCTAACTCACTTGTAGCAATGGCTTCTCAACTTTCCGAGGCAGAAGAACGAGAGAGGGCATTCACTAATCGTGGACGTTGGAATCAGTTGCGCTCAATGGGGGAGGCCAAGAATTTGCTTCAATATATGTTTAATTCTGTTGGAGATGCTAGGTGCTCTTTTAGTCCAAACCTCTTTTTTATTGGTATTTCATAGTTTCAGTACTCTAGAAATAAGTTAACTGAACATTTTGCAATTTAGATACAAACAAAGCACAAATATAAGATTACCACTGAGTCTAGTGCAAGTTGTTGGTGCGTGGATGTACGAATGTTGTAAACTCTGGGGTATCGAATTCAATTCCTAATCACTAAAAAACACATATAAGATAAAGATTGGGATATATGGAATTTAAAAATCATGTTTGTAAACTCTTGTATAATTTTATTGAGTAGCTTATATTGTTGAAAACAGGTGCCAACTCTGGGAGAAGGACATGGAGATCAGAGAAATGAAAGATCAAATCAAAGAACTTGTCGGTCTTTTGCGGCAAAGTGAGATGAAGAGAAAGGAAGCTGAGAAGGAGGTAAAAGTGAGAGAGCAAGCTGGCACAACCACATTGGCTACCCCAGTTTCTGTAAGATTATTGCTACTTTGTGAAGCATAGTTTTCCAATAATAATACTTTGAACAGATTTGGATCCTCTTAATATGCTTTTACATCAATCTCTCTCAACATTAATTATTAAATGTTAGATTGATCTAATGGAAGAAAGATCGAAACTAATTAAGAAAATACACCATAACAAAGTGTTGTGGATTAGAGAGAGCTAAAAAAAAAACTGAATGATTGGTATCCAAAATTTGTTATCAAGCTCTTGGTCTCTCTAATTCCCATAACCTTTTGTAAAAGTACAATTGGAGCATCTAAGTAGTAGAAAATGTTAGAAAGGTAGGAGAAAATGTTAACCTTTTTTATGGGTTCTGGAGTAGTTACAAGCAAAAATCAACTGTGGTTTAAAATAAATAACTCATTGTAGTGCTGTCTGTAAAGAAGCAGATCTAGGCTACAAGCAAACGAATTAGGGTCAATGAGTTAGAAGAATCCAACATTGGCACACAACACCTAAGGTTCTTGAATATCATGCATATAACTAAAACCATCATACATTTTGATGACAAGGCAAGACCAACAATTACTATCCTATATTCAAAATAAGTTGCATTCGACTGTTAGGTGCTCCTTATTTTTGTTGTACCAAACAAAAATTATGTTGCTTTAATTCTTAGTTTTCCACATTATTTTTCGCTTCCTCTTTTCCATCCCAACCAAGTATAACCTAAATGCTTGACCTAGCAACCATGGACAAATTCATCAATATCAAAATAACCTAGCAACCATAGACAAATTCATCAAAATCAAAATACTGCATCGACAAAATATTAACAGAAGCGACGAGTTACTCCTCTCCTAATATAACATGACCTAATAGGTCCAGTAGTCTTGAACTAGTAGAATCTCACCAAGAGAAACCAAAATAATTAGAGTTTTTGATCTTAAGGCTAATGCTTTCTTGATGTTACTGTCACCTGAATCAGCAGCTTTTTAAGTGTGATTATAAATCAGTTTAAGGGTAGGAATTATGCTATGTTGATTAAACTAGACATGAGTTTGAAATTGAGCATTATAAATAGCCTTAGTTTCTCATGACCCACAATCGTCACTTAGAATTTAATTCGGACTCCGTCAATTATTATTTTATGGTTGACATTGTTTTACTTTTGGATATAATTGTCTTAAGGTCATAACTTATTTTGGTAATAATAGTTAACTTTCGTCGTTTGAATCAACAGGGAAATTCTCCAAATTCCTTTAAACAGTATACTGAAGATATGAAAGGACCTTTATCTCCAATGTCTGTGCCAATACCAAGACAACTCAAATATACGCCAGGGGTTGCTAATAATAGCTTGACGAGGGAATCAACAGCATTTGTTGATCAGGGTAGAAGGGTAAGTTATTAGTCGTTTATAGGAATGAAATTGGCCTATCTCTTTTGTAGGAGATGGATGTGAATTTTCTGTTAATGCAGATGAAACCCATTGGGCAGCTGTCAATGAAAAAACTAGCAATGGTAGGACAAGCTTCTGGCAAATTATGGAGGTGGAAAAGAAGCCATCATCAGTGGCTACTGCAATTCAAGTGGAAGTGGCAGAAACCATGGAGGCTTTCAGAATGGATTCGACACAGTGATGAGACAATCATGAGAGCAAGACCGCCGCGCCCACAGGCTTTGCCACACAAAATGTGATATTTTATTTTCATTACCAGCCCTGTTGCTGTTTCTGTATTTTTAGACCCACCAGAATTATCCTAGGCTCATGGCATTGGAAATAACAGCACTAGGTACAGGTAGTAACCCTTTGTTAATTTATTTAATAATAATTTCATGCAAATCATTGTGCCACTGTCATTCACATAATCTTGCAAAATTATATTTACATCAAGCCTTTATCTTTTTCATTTTTAGCCAGTTACATGCTAATTGTTAATTATGTATGACGACATAATAACTGCCAAAACTCTTTCCTTTTTCTTAATACTAGTAAAATATAGATACACTGATCTGAAATTCCTCATTTCTTGCAACAGTGTAATATAAGTAGTTGCCGAAGAAGTGTATGGCAGCGTCTTGAATAATACTGTCCAGATCATGGAAATTCTGGTCATAATTACTGTATAAAGAACATCTAAGGAAGGAAGTGTACGGCAACGTGCATCTACCCAAATAATAAACAACAAAAGATATCGCGAAGACGAAGTCATAGTCTCTGCTAGACAATATCTTGGAAAATAGTCTGTTCATACCAACAGTAGAAGAAACCAAGGGAAGATTCTTTTGTCAAATCCTGGGAATATGTATTTAACATCTTTTATTCCATTTTGTGTGTTTCTGAAGGTCCTTTTGTGTTTTTAGCCAATTGATTTTTGTTGATAGATTTTACCCTATAGAATGTCACATACCAGGGGAAATTCTTCTGTAGGTTTTTTCATCTAGAGCTTCCTGTTGTAAAAAAACACATAAGCTATTCTAGTTTTTTGGCGAAACATTAGTTATTATTATTATATTGATTATTGAAAGATGTTCTACCGTTCAGTTTGTAAAATAAGATAATGGCCTCTACTTAATAGCTAATTGCAGATGTTAACTGGTTTTTCTTTCTCTTATCTAGTCAATTCCATTACATCTTATTGCCTCAAAGCTTTACATACGGCTTCTCAACTTTTATATAAAATAATGAAGTCAGAGGCTTGGCTATGTTTGGATTGAAGTTTGCAATTATAATTTTTACCGAACTTAAAATTTGCAAAAGAAACTCGTTAATTCCATCATTCATCTTTTACTCCTCGCCTCTTCATATTCTCAGCTAGAATCATATAATTAGGACAAAAGAGATGAAGTGTCAAAGTTTGTTAGTGTTGTGTTTGTATTTATTGTTATAACCTAGGTGAGTGATACTGTTATCTCAGAAAGCTCCATGAGAGAAGTTTGTCTTTGTTGGTGTCTTTAGTTTTAGGAAACTCAATGGGAGAAGTTTGTCTTTGTTTGTCTTTGGTATTGTGTCATGTGAAAGAAGCCTATCTTTAGTATTGTGTCTGTCGTTACCGGTATCTCCTAAAGCTCAGGGAGAGTTCTTCGAGAGAAATACAATATTTTAATAAAAATAAAAAACGAACATGAAAAGAATAACCAAAATCTAAAATTAAATGAAATAAAATAAACACGAATAATTTTAGATGTATAAACCACTTCATATAGATTGTTTTTTTGTCATGAGGAAATTCGACAAATGACTAAGTGTTGTTGATTTCAATGGACTCTAGTTCCTCATTTATTATTTTCACCCACTTTGAATTCTTCAATGCTTCAGCTGCATTAACGGATTTGACATCTGCATAGAAAACATAGTGTACCAACTCACATTCGACATCGACCACATCATCTGATGTAATCACACATTCTTGCAACCTTGCTGGTTCTTCTCTCCTAACTTCTTATCAAACTTCTCTTTCGACTTCACTTGCTGGTTCTTCACATAAGATTCTCACTGAATCTTTCTTGACATTTTCAGACCAATCTCATCCTTTAAGCTCATCTATGATCACGTCTTTGCTGATCATTATTTGCTTGTTCACTGGGTCGAACAACTTGTATCCTCCAGTCGAATAATATTCTATTAGGATCATTTGACTTGACTTATATCACCAAGCTTTCTTCTTAACTGATCTGGCACATGTCTATGGACTATAGATCCAAACACCTTCAAATGACTTAGGCTAGGCTTGACACTCGACCAACATTCTTTTGGTGTAATTACTTATAGCATTTTCGTCGGACATTTGTTCAAGATGTATGTTGTAGTCGACACAGTTTCTCCCTATAATTCTTTGGGTAAATGCTTGTCTTTCAACATACTTCTCACCATATTCATGATGATTCTATTCTTCCTTTATGTAGTTCCATTTTGTTGTGGAGTGTAGGGTGACACCACCTCATGTGTAATACCTTGTATTTATTTAAATGCTTTGGATAATATTAATTAAGATCAATAAGATTAAGGTGTGCTCTGAGAGTTTTCAGTTAAAATAATTAGAGCAACTGACAAACTCAAATTAATTAGTTAATATTATCTGACTAAGAGGTTTTAATAATTAAGTGCTTTAGAGACATTTTTGGATACTATCAATTTGAACCAGTTAGTGTTACTAACTGATAGATATTTGTTATATATCTCTTTTCCTCTCATTTGATAAAAGAAAAAGAGAGATAGAAAGAAGTTAGAGAGAAGGAAGAGAAAAGGAAAGAAAAAGGAAGAAGAAGAAGAAAACTTAAGAAGAGGAGAAAGCTTGGATCATCTATCTTCTTCATCAATCTTCATCAAACTCCTCATCAATAGA